>CM024590.1:15365235-15375764 GCA_014182565.1 Eucalyptus marginata | reverse complement strand
CCTAAACCCTAAACCCTAAACCCTAAACCCTAAACCCTAAACCCTAAACCCTAAACCCTAAACCCTAAACCCTAAACCCTAAACCCTAAACCCTAAACCCTAAACCCTAAACCCTAAACCCTAAACCCTAAACCCTAAACCCTAAACCCTAAACCCTAAACCCTAAACCCTAAACCCTTAAACCCTAAACCCTAAACCCTAAACCCTAAACCCTAAACCCTAAACCCTAAACCCTAAACCCTAAACCCTAAACCCTAAACCCTAAACCCTAAACCCTAAACCCTAAACCCTAAACCCTAAACCCTAAACCCTAAACCCTAAACCCTAAACCCTAAACCCTAAACCCTAAACCCTAAACCCTAAACCCTAAACCCTAAACCCTAAACCCTAAACCCTAAACCCTAAACCCTAAACCCTAAACCCTAAACCCTAAACCCTAAACCCTAAACCCTAAACCCTAAACCCTAAACCCTAAACCCTAAACCCTAAACCCTAAACCCTAAACCCTAAACCCTAAACCCTAAACCCTAAACCCTAAACCCTAAACCCTAAACCCTAAACCCTAAACCCTAAACCCTAAACCCTAAACCCTAAACCCTAAACCCTAAACCCTAAACCCTAAACCCTAAACCCTAAACCCTAAACCCTAAACCCTAAACCCTAAACCCTAAACCCTAAACCCTAAACCCTAAACCCTAAACCCTAAACCCTAAACCCTAAACCCTAAACCCTAAACCCTAAACCCTAAACCCTAAACCCTAAACCCTAAACCCTAAACCCTAAACCCTAAACCCTAAACCCTAAACCCTAAACCCTAAACCCTAAACCCTAAACCCTAAACCCTAAACCCTAAACCCTAAACCCTAAACCCTAAACCCTAAACCCTAAACCCTAAACCCTAAACCCTAAACCCTAAACCCTAAACCCTAAACCCTAAACCCTAAACCCTAAACCCTAAACCCTAAACCCTAAACCCTAAACCCTAAACCCTAAACCCTAAACCCTAAACCCTAAACCCTAAACCCTAAACCCTAAACCCTAAACCCTAAACCCTAAACCCTAAACCCTAAACCCTAAACCCTAAACCCTAAACCCTAAACCCTAAACCCTAAACCCTAAACCCTAAACCCTAAACCCTAAACCCTAAACCCTAAACCCTAAACCCTAAACCCTAAACCCTAAACCCTAAACCCTAAACCCTAAACCCTAAACCCTAAACCCTAAACCCTAAACCCTAAACCCTAAACCCTAAACCCTAAACCCTAAACCCTAAACCCTAAACCCTAAACCCTAAACCCTAAACCCTAAACCCTAAACCCTAAACCCTAAACCCTAAACCCTAAACCCTAAACCCTAAACCCTAAACCCTAAACCCTAAACCCTAAACCCTAAACCCTAAACCCTAAACCCTAAACCCTAAACCCTAAACCCTAAACCCTAAACCCTAAACCCTAAACCCTAAACCCTAAACCCTAAACCCTAAACCCTAAACCCTAAACCCTAAACCCTAAACCCTAAACCCTAAACCCTAAACCCTAAACCCTAAACCCTAAACCCTAAACCCTAAACCCTAAACCCTAAACCCTAAACCCTAAACCCTAAACCCTAAACCCTAAACCCTAAACCCTAAACCCTAAACCCTAAACCCTAAACCCTAAACCCTAAACCCTAAACCCTAAACCCTAAACCCTAAACCCTAAACCCTAAACCCTAAACCCTAAACCCTAAACCCTAAACCCTAAACCCTAAACCCTAAACCCTAAACCCTAAACCCTAAACCCTAAACCCTAAACCCTAAACCCTAAACCCTAAACCCTAAACCCTAAACCCTAAACCCTAAACCCTAAACCCTAAACCCTAAACCCTAAACCCTAAACCCTAAACCCTAAACCCTAAACCCTAAACCCTAAACCCTAAACCCTAAACCCTAAACCCTAAACCCTAAACCCTAAACCCTAAACCCTAAACCCTAAACCCTAAACCCTAAACCCTAAACCCTAAACCCTAAACCCTAAACCCTAAACCCTAAACCCTAAACCCTAAACCCTAAACCCTAAACCCTAAACCCTAAACCCTAAACCCTAAACCCTAAACCCTAAACCCTAAACCCTAAACCCTAAACCCTAAACCCTAAACCCTAAACCCTAAACCCTAAACCCTAAACCCTAAACCCTAAACCCTAAACCCTAAACCCTAAACCCTAAACCCTAAACCCTAAACCCTAAACCCTAAACCCTAAACCCTAAACCCTAAACCCTAAACCCTAAACCCTAAACCCTAAACCCTAAACCCTAAACCCTAAACCCTAAACCCTAAACCCTAAACCCTAAACCCTAAACCCTAAACCCTAAACCCTAAACCCTAAACCCTAAACCCTAAACCCTAAACCCTAAACCCTAAACCCTAAACCCTAAACCCTAAACCCTAAACCCTAAACCCTAAACCCTAAACCCTAAACCCTAAACCCTAAACCCTAAACCCTAAACCCTAAACCCTAAACCCTAAACCCTAAACCCTAAACCCTAAACCCTAAACCCTAAACCCTAAACCCTAAACCCTAAACCCTAAACCCTAAACCCTAAACCCTAAACCCTAAACCCTAAACCCTAAACCCTAAACCCTAAACCCTAAACCCTAAACCCTAAACCCTAAACCCTAAACCCTAAACCCTAAACCCTAAACCCTAAACCCTAAACCCTAAACCCTAAACCCTAAACCCTAAACCCTAAACCCTAAACCCTAAACCCTAAACCCTAAACCCTAAACCCTAAACCCTAAACCCTAAACCCTAAACCCTAAACCCTAAACCCTAAACCCTAAACCCTAAACCCTAAACCCTAAACCCTAAACCCTAAACCCTAAACCCTAAACCCTAAACCCTAAACCCTAAACCCTAAACCCTAAACCCTAAACCCTAAACCCTAAACCCTAAACCCTAAACCCTAAACCCTAAACCCTAAACCCTAAACCCTAAACCCTAAACCCTAAACCCTAAACCCTAAACCCTAAACCCTAAACCCTAAACCCTAAACCCTAAACCCTAAACCCTAAACCCTAAACCCTAAACCCTAAACCCTAAACCCTAAACCCTAAACCCTAAACCCTAAACCCTAAACCCTAAACCCTAAACCCTAAACCCTAAACCCTAAACCCTAAACCCTAAACCCTAAACCCTAAACCCTAAACCCTAAACCCTAAACCCTAAACCCTAAACCCTAAACCCTAAACCCTAAACCCTAAACCCTAAACCCTAAACCCTAAACCCTAAACCCTAAACCCTAAACCCTAAACCCTAAACCCTAAACCCTAAACCCTAAACCCTAAACCCTAAACCCTAAACCCTAAACCCTAAACCCTAAACCCTAAACCCTAAACCCTAAACCCTAAACCCTAAACCCTAAACCCTAAACCCTAAACCCTAAACCCTAAACCCTAAACCCTAAACCCTAAACCCTAAACCCTAAACCCTAAACCCTAAACCCTAAACCCTAAACCCTAAACCCTAAACCCTAAACCCTAAACCCTAAACCCTAAACCCTAAACCCTAAACCCTAAACCCTAAACCCTAAACCCTAAACCCTAAACCCTAAACCCTAAACCCTAAACCCTAAACCCTAAACCCTAAACCCTAAACCCTAAACCCTAAACCCTAAACCCTAAACCCTAAACCCTAAACCCTAAACCCTAAACCCTAAACCCTAAACCCTAAACCCTAAACCCTAAACCCTAAACCCTAAACCCTAAACCCTAAACCCTAAACCCTAAACCCTAAACCCTAAACCCTAAACCCTAAACCCTAAACCCTAAACCCTAAACCCTAAACCCTAAACCCTAAACCCTAAACCCTAAACCCTAAACCCTAAACCCTAAACCCTAAACCCTAAACCCTAAACCCTAAACCCTAAACCCTAAACCCTAAACCCTAAACCCTAAACCCTAAACCCTAAACCCTAAACCCTAAACCCTAAACCCTAAACCCTAAACCCTAAACCCTAAACCCTAAACCCTAAACCCTAAACCCTAAACCCTAAACCCTAAACCCTAAACCCTAAACCCTAAACCCTAAACCCTAAACCCTAAACCCTAAACCCTAAACCCTAAACCCTAAACCCTAAACCCTAAACCCTAAACCCTAAACCCTAAACCCTAAACCCTAAACCCTAAACCCTAAACCCTAAACCCTAAACCCTAAACCCTAAACCCTAAACCCTAAACCCTAAACCCTAAACCCTAAACCCTAAACCCTAAACCCTAAACCCTAAACCCTAAACCCTAAACCCTAAACCCTAAACCCTAAACCCTAAACCCTAAACCCTAAACCCTAAACCCTAAACCCTAAACCCTAAACCCTAAACCCTAAACCCTAAACCCTAAACCCTAAACCCTAAACCCTAAACCCTAAACCCTAAACCCTAAACCCTAAACCCTAAACCCTAAACCCTAAACCCTAAACCCTAAACCCTAAACCCTAAACCCTAAACCCTAAACCCTAAACCCTAAACCCTAAACCCTAAACCCTAAACCCTAAACCCTAAACCCTAAACCCTAAACCCTAAACCCTAAACCCTAAACCCTAAACCCTAAACCCTAAACCCTAAACCCTAAACCCTAAACCCTAAACCCTAAACCCTAAACCCTAAACCCTAAACCCTAAACCCTAAACCCTAAACCCTAAACCCTAAACCCTAAACCCTAAACCCTAAACCCTAAACCCTAAACCCTAAACCCTAAACCCTAAACCCTAAACCCTAAACCCTAAACCCTAAACCCTAAACCCTAAACCCTAAACCCTAAACCCTAAACCCTAAACCCTAAACCCTAAACCCTAAACCCTAAACCCTAAACCCTAAACCCTAAACCCTAAACCCTAAACCCTAAACCCTAAACCCTAAACCCTAAACCCTAAACCCTAAACCCTAAACCCTAAACCCTAAACCCTAAACCCTAAACCCTAAACCCTAAACCCTAAACCCTAAACCCTAAACCCTAAACCCTAAACCCTAAACCCTAAACCCTAAACCCTAAACCCTAAACCCTAAACCCTAAACCCTAAACCCTAAACCCTAAACCCTAAACCCTAAACCCTAAACCCTAAACCCTAAACCCTAAACCCTAAACCCTAAACCCTAAACCCTAAACCCTAAACCCTAAACCCTAAACCCTAAACCCTAAACCCTAAACCCTAAACCCTAAACCCTAAACCCTAAACCCTAAACCCTAAACCCTAAACCCTAAACCCTAAACCCTAAACCCTAAACCCTAAACCCTAAACCCTAAACCCTAAACCCTAAACCCTAAACCCTAAACCCTAAACCCTAAACCCTAAACCCTAAACCCTAAACCCTAAACCCTAAACCCTAAACCCTAAACCCTAAACCCTAAACCCTAAACCCTAAACCCTAAACCCTAAACCCTAAACCCTAAACCCTAAACCCTAAACCCTAAACCCTAAACCCTAAACCCTAAACCCTAAACCCTAAACCCTAAACCCTAAACCCTAAACCCTAAACCCTAAACCCTAAACCCTAAACCCTAAACCCTAAACCCTAAACCCTAAACCCTAAACCCTAAACCCTAAACCCTAAACCCTAAACCCTAAACCCTAAACCCTAAACCCTAAACCCTAAACCCTAAACCCTAAACCCTAAACCCTAAACCCTAAACCCTAAACCCTAAACCCTAAACCCTAAACCCTAAACCCTAAACCCTAAACCCTAAACCCTAAACCCTAAACCCTAAACCCTAAACCCTAAACCCTAAACCCTAAACCCTAAACCCTAAACCCTAAACCCTAAACCCTAAACCCTAAACCCTAAACCCTAAACCCTAAACCCTAAACCCTAAACCCTAAACCCTAAACCCTAAACCCTAAACCCTAAACCCTAAACCCTAAACCCTAAACCCTAAACCCTAAACCCTAAACCCTAAACCCTAAACCCTAAACCCTAAACCCTAAACCCTAAACCCTAAACCCTAAACCCTAAACCCTAAACCCTAAACCCTAAACCCTAAACCCTAAACCCTAAACCCTAAACCCTAAACCCTAAACCCTAAACCCTAAACCCTAAACCCTAAACCCTAAACCCTAAACCCTAAACCCTAAACCCTAAACCCTAAACCCTAAACCCTAAACCCTAAACCCTAAACCCTAAACCCTAAACCCTAAACCCTAAACCCTAAACCCTAAACCCTAAACCCTAAACCCTAAACCCTAAACCCTAAACCCTAAACCCTAAACCCTAAACCCTAAACCCTAAACCCTAAACCCTAAACCCTAAACCCTAAACCCTAAACCCTAAACCCTAAACCCTAAACCCTAAACCCTAAACCCTAAACCCTAAACCCTAAACCCTAAACCCTAAACCCTAAACCCTAAACCCTAAACCCTAAACCCTAAACCCTAAACCCTAAACCCTAAACCCTAAACCCTAAACCCTAAACCCTAAACCCTAAACCCTAAACCCTAAACCCTAAACCCTAAACCCTAAACCCTAAACCCTAAACCCTAAACCCTAAACCCTAAACCCTAAACCCTAAACCCTAAACCCTAAACCCTAAACCCTAAACCCTAAACCCTAAACCCTAAACCCTAAACCCTAAACCCTAAACCCTAAACCCTAAACCCTAAACCCTAAACCCTAAACCCTAAACCCTAAACCCTAAACCCTAAACCCTAAACCCTAAACCCTAAACCCTAAACCCTAAACCCTAAACCCTAAACCCTAAACCCTAAACCCTAAACCCTAAACCCTAAACCCTAAACCCTAAACCCTAAACCCTAAACCCTAAACCCTAAACCCTAAACCCTAAACCCTAAACCCTAAACCCTAAACCCTAAACCCTAAACCCTAAACCCTAAACCCTAAACCCTAAACCCTAAACCCTAAACCCTAAACCCTAAACCCTAAACCCTAAACCCTAAACCCTAAACCCTAAACCCTAAACCCTAAACCCTAAACCCTAAACCCTAAACCCTAAACCCTAAACCCTAAACCCTAAACCCTAAACCCTAAACCCTAAACCCTAAACCCTAAACCCTAAACCCTAAACCCTAAACCCTAAACCCTAAACCCTAAACCCTAAACCCTAAACCCTAAACCCTAAACCCTAAACCCTAAACCCTAAACCCTAAACCCTAAACCCTAAACCCTAAACCCTAAACCCTAAACCCTAAACCCTAAACCCTAAACCCTAAACCCTAAACCCTAAACCCTAAACCCTAAACCCTAAACCCTAAACCCTAAACCCTAAACCCTAAACCCTAAACCCTAAACCCTAAACCCTAAACCCTAAACCCTAAACCCTAAACCCTAAACCCTAAACCCTAAACCCTAAACCCTAAACCCTAAACCCTAAACCCTAAACCCTAAACCCTAAACCCTAAACCCTAAACCCTAAACCCTAAACCCTAAACCCTAAACCCTAAACCCTAAACCCTAAACCCTAAACCCTAAACCCTAAACCCTAAACCCTAAACCCTAAACCCTAAACCCTAAACCCTAAACCCTAAACCCTAAACCCTAAACCCTAAACCCTAAACCCTAAACCCTAAACCCTAAACCCTAAACCCTAAACCCTAAACCCTAAACCCTAAACCCTAAACCCTAAACCCTAAACCCTAAACCCTAAACCCTAAACCCTAAACCCTAAACCCTAAACCCTAAACCCTAAACCCTAAACCCTAAACCCTAAACCCTAAACCCTAAACCCTAAACCCTAAACCCTAAACCCTAAACCCTAAACCCTAAACCCTAAACCCTAAACCCTAAACCCTAAACCCTAAACCCTAAACCCTAAACCCTAAACCCTAAACCCTAAACCCTAAACCCTAAACCCTAAACCCTAAACCCTAAACCCTAAACCCTAAACCCTAAACCCTAAACCCTAAACCCTAAACCCTAAACCCTAAACCCTAAACCCTAAACCCTAAACCCTAAACCCTAAACCCTAAACCCTAAACCCTAAACCCTAAACCCTAAACCCTAAACCCTAAACCCTAAACCCTAAACCCTAAACCCTAAACCCTAAACCCTAAACCCTAAACCCTAAACCCTAAACCCTAAACCCTAAACCCTAAACCCTAAACCCTAAACCCTAAACCCTAAACCCTAAACCCTAAACCCTAAACCCTAAACCCTAAACCCTAAACCCTAAACCCTAAACCCTAAACCCTAAACCCTAAACCCTAAACCCTAAACCCTAAACCCTAAACCCTAAACCCTAAACCCTAAACCCTAAACCCTAAACCCTAAACCCTAAACCCTAAACCCTAAACCCTAAACCCTAAACCCTAAACCCTAAACCCTAAACCCTAAACCCTAAACCCTAAACCCTAAACCCTAAACCCTAAACCCTAAACCCTAAACCCTAAACCCTAAACCCTAAACCCTAAACCCTAAACCCTAAACCCTAAACCCTAAACCCTAAACCCTAAACCCTAAACCCTAAACCCTAAACCCTAAACCCTAAACCCTAAACCCTAAACCCTAAACCCTAAACCCTAAACCCTAAACCCTAAACCCTAAACCCTAAACCCTAAACCCTAAACCCTAAACCCTAAACCCTAAACCCTAAACCCTAAACCCTAAACCCTAAACCCTAAACCCTAAACCCTAAACCCTAAACCCTAAACCCTAAACCCTAAACCCTAAACCCTAAACCCTAAACCCTAAACCCTAAACCCTAAACCCTAAACCCTAAACCCTAAACCCTAAACCCTAAACCCTAAACCCTAAACCCTAAACCCTAAACCCTAAACCCTAAACCCTAAACCCTAAACCCTAAACCCTAAACCCTAAACCCTAAACCCTAAACCCTAAACCCTAAACCCTAAACCCTAAACCCTAAACCCTAAACCCTAAACCCTAAACCCTAAACCCTAAACCCTAAACCCTAAACCCTAAACCCTAAACCCTAAACCCTAAACCCTAAACCCTAAACCCTAAACCCTAAACCCTAAACCCTAAACCCTAAACCCTAAACCCTAAACCCTAAACCCTAAACCCTAAACCCTAAACCCTAAACCCTAAACCCTAAACCCTAAACCCTAAACCCTAAACCCTAAACCCTAAACCCTAAACCCTAAACCCTAAACCCTAAACCCTAAACCCTAAACCCTAAACCCTAAACCCTAAACCCTAAACCCTAAACCCTAAACCCTAAACCCTAAACCCTAAACCCTAAACCCTAAACCCTAAACCCTAAACCCTAAACCCTAAACCCTAAACCCTAAACCCTAAACCCTAAACCCTAAACCCTAAACCCTAAACCCTAAACCCTAAACCCTAAACCCTAAACCCTAAACCCTAAACCCTAAACCCTAAACCCTAAACCCTAAACCCTAAACCCTAAACCCTAAACCCTAAACCCTAAACCCTAAACCCTAAACCCTAAACCCTAAACCCTAAACCCTAAACCCTAAACCCTAAACCCTAAACCCTAAACCCTAAACCCTAAACCCTAAACCCTAAACCCTAAACCCTAAACCCTAAACCCTAAACCCTAAACCCTAAACCCTAAACCCTAAACCCTAAACCCTAAACCCTAAACCCTAAACCCTAAACCCTAAACCCTAAACCCTAAACCCTAAACCCTAAACCCTAAACCCTAAACCCTAAACCCTAAACCCTAAACCCTAAACCCTAAACCCTAAACCCTAAACCCTAAACCCTAAACCCTAAACCCTAAACCCTAAACCCTAAACCCTAAACCCTAAACCCTAAACCCTAAACCCTAAACCCTAAACCCTAAACCCTAAACCCTAAACCCTAAACCCTAAACCCTAAACCCTAAACCCTAAACCCTAAACCCTAAACCCTAAACCCTAAACCCTAAACCCTAAACCCTAAACCCTAAACCCTAAACCCTAAACCCTAAACCCTAAACCCTAAACCCTAAACCCTAAACCCTAAACCCTAAACCCTAAACCCTAAACCCTAAACCCTAAACCCTAAACCCTAAACCCTAAACCCTAAACCCTAAACCCTAAACCCTAAACCCTAAACCCTAAACCCTAAACCCTAAACCCTAAACCCTAAACCCTAAACCCTAAACCCTAAACCCTAAACCCTAAACCCTAAACCCTAAACCCTAAACCCTAAACCCTAAACCCTAAACCCTAAACCCTAAACCCTAAACCCTAAACCCTAAACCCTAAACCCTAAACCCTAAACCCTAAACCCTAAACCCTAAACCCTAAACCCTAAACCCTAAACCCTAAACCCTAAACCCTAAACCCTAAACCCTAAACCCTAAACCCTAAACCCTAAACCCTAAACCCTAAACCCTAAACCCTAAACCCTAAACCCTAAACCCTAAACCCTAAACCCTAAACCCTAAACCCTAAACCCTAAACCCTAAACCCTAAACCCTAAACCCTAAACCCTAAACCCTAAACCCTAAACCCTAAACCCTAAACCCTAAACCCTAAACCCTAAACCCTAAACCCTAAACCCTAAACCCTAAACCCTAAACCCTAAACCCTAAACCCTAAACCCTAAACCCTAAACCCTAAACCCTAAACCCTAAAC
>CM024590.1:15155235-15360235 GCA_014182565.1 Eucalyptus marginata | reverse complement strand
TAAACCCTAAACCCTAAACCCTAAACCCTAAACCCTAAACCCTAAACCCTAAACCCTAAACCCTAAACCCTAAACCCTAAACCCTAAACCCTAAACCCTAAACCCTAAACCCTAAACCCTAAACCCTAAACCCTAAACCCTAAACCCTAAACCCTAAACCCTAAACCCTAAACCCTAAACCCTAAACCCTAAACCCTAAACCCTAAACCCTAAACCCTAAACCCTAAACCCTAAACCCTAAACCCTAAACCCTAAACCCTAAACCCTAAACCCTAAACCCTAAACCCTAAACCCTAAACCCTAAACCCTAAACCCTAAACCCTAAACCCTAAACCCTAAACCCTAAACCCTAAACCCTAAACCCTAAACCCTAAACCCTAAACCCTAAACCCTAAACCCTAAACCCTAAACCCTAAACCCTAAACCCTAAACCCTAAACCCTAAACCCTAAACCCTAAACCCTAAACCCTAAACCCTAAACCCTAAACCCTAAACCCTAAACCCTAAACCCTAAACCCTAAACCCTAAACCCTAAACCCTAAACCCTAAACCCTAAACCCTAAACCCTAAACCCTAAACCCTAAACCCTAAACCCTAAACCCTAAACCCTAAACCCTAAACCCTAAACCCTAAACCCTAAACCCTAAACCCTAAACCCTAAACCCTAAACCCTAAACCCTAAACCCTAAACCCTAAACCCTAAACCCTAAACCCTAAACCCTAAACCCTAAACCCTAAACCCTAAACCCTAAACCCTAAACCCTAAACCCTAAACCCTAAACCCTAAACCCTAAACCCTAAACCCTAAACCCTAAACCCTAAACCCTAAACCCTAAACCCTAAACCCTAAACCCTAAACCCTAAACCCTAAACCCTAAACCCTAAACCCTAAACCCTAAACCCTAAACCCTAAACCCTAAACCCTAAACCCTAAACCCTAAACCCTAAACCCTAAACCCTAAACCCTAAACCCTAAACCCTAAACCCTAAACCCTAAACCCTAAACCCTAAACCCTAAACCCTAAACCCTAAACCCTAAACCCTAAACCCTAAACCCTAAACCCTAAACCCTAAACCCTAAACCCTAAACCCTAAACCCTAAACCCTAAACCCTAAACCCTAAACCCTAAACCCTAAACCCTAAACCCTAAACCCTAAACCCTAAACCCTAAACCCTAAACCCTAAACCCTAAACCCTAAACCCTAAACCCTAAACCCTAAACCCTAAACCCTAAACCCTAAACCCTAAACCCTAAACCCTAAACCCTAAACCCTAAACCCTAAACCCTAAACCCTAAACCCTAAACCCTAAACCCTAAACCCTAAACCCTAAACCCTAAACCCTAAACCCTAAACCCTAAACCCTAAACCCTAAACCCTAAACCCTAAACCCTAAACCCTAAACCCTAAACCCTAAACCCTAAACCCTAAACCCTAAACCCTAAACCCTAAACCCTAAACCCTAAACCCTAAACCCTAAACCCTAAACCCTAAACCCTAAACCCTAAACCCTAAACCCTAAACCCTAAACCCTAAACCCTAAACCCTAAACCCTAAACCCTAAACCCTAAACCCTAAACCCTAAACCCTAAACCCTAAACCCTAAACCCTAAACCCTAAACCCTAAACCCTAAACCCTAAACCCTAAACCCTAAACCCTAAACCCTAAACCCTAAACCCTAAACCCTAAACCCTAAACCCTAAACCCTAAACCCTAAACCCTAAACCCTAAACCCTAAACCCTAAACCCTAAACCCTAAACCCTAAACCCTAAACCCTAAACCCTAAACCCTAAACCCTAAACCCTAAACCCTAAACCCTAAACCCTAAACCCTAAACCCTAAACCCTAAACCCTAAACCCTAAACCCTAAACCCTAAACCCTAAACCCTAAACCCTAAACCCTAAACCCTAAACCCTAAACCCTAAACCCTAAACCCTAAACCCTAAACCCTAAACCCTAAACCCTAAACCCTAAACCCTAAACCCTAAACCCTAAACCCTAAACCCTAAACCCTAAACCCTAAACCCTAAACCCTAAACCCTAAACCCTAAACCCTAAACCCTAAACCCTAAACCCTAAACCCTAAACCCTAAACCCTAAACCCTAAACCCTAAACCCTAAACCCTAAACCCTAAACCCTAAACCCTAAACCCTAAACCCTAAACCCTAAACCCTAAACCCTAAACCCTAAACCCTAAACCCTAAACCCTAAACCCCCTAAACCCTAAACCCTAAACCCTAAACCCTAAACCCTAAACCCTAAACCCTAAACCCTAAACCCTAAACCCTAAACCCTAAACCCTAAACCCTAAACCCTAAACCCTAAACCCTAAACCCTAAACCCTAAACCCTAAACCCTAAACCCTAAACCCTAAACCCTAAACCCTAAACCCTAAACCCTAAACCCTAAACCCTAAACCCTAAACCCTAAACCCTAAACCCTAAACCCTAAACCCTAAACCCTAAACCCTAAACCCTAAACCCTAAACCCCAAACCCCAAACCCTAAACCCTAAACCCTAAACCCTAAACCCTAAACCCTAAACCCTAAACCCTAAACCCTAAACCCTAAACCCTAAACCCTAAACCCTAACTTGGTCGTGCTTGCGATTGGGCTTACGTCTTTGAGTGGACTACTGGTCGAACGAAAAAAAAAAAAAAAAAAACATGAAGGAGCTACTTCAATAGCATGGGGCGTTGATAGTGGGCAGAGAATGGCTTCTCACGAACAGGTGGCCATGAAATGGAGGAGGGATGGTGTGAGCAGCTTCAGTGGGATGACTATAAGTGAAGGTTGGGCGGTCAAAGATGGGCTTCATTGGTTGATTGGTGAAGACACGTGGACAAGGATGGTAGCTGCTTCAATTGTTGCTTGGGGTGGGGGGTAAAAACAAACGCAAGTGGTGGAGCAACAAAGGAGGGAGACTTCGGTGGAGATGGCACGTGGCTGCAGGGAAAAGACATGGACAAATGGGGGAAATGAGCTGGTGCGAAGAAGAGAGAAAGGGGTTCGGTTTGCTGGGCGTGAGAGAGAGATCAAAGAAGAAGGGAGAGAGAGTGGATGAGGGAGAAAGAAACGTGCGAGGGAATCTTGGGGGGAGGGAAAGAAAGTCAACAAAGTTTATCCATTCACTTAAATACTTTGTCCCCTAATTATTTCTTGTATAAATCTCCCAAATAATCTAATTTGAAGCCAAATTTTGCAGCCCCCTTCAAGGTTCCGAATTTCCTTCAATATAGCTTCAATTCCTTCACCAAATCTCCAATATGATGTCAAATCTTGTAGAAGAAAAAGCCCACACAATTTCTGCAAGTCCCCTTCACCAAATAGCTCAGTAAGGAGGCCAAAAACCTCTTCAATTTGGCCCATCCGAATTTCCGTTCTTTTCCGAATCGTCCGAATCGATTTTTCGTAAAAAATCTCGGGCTCGCCGGAAATTCTTCGAAGGATGAGTCGACGTTCCTAAAATAAATCGTGACATGATGGAACTTTCAATTTCTTAAATCGGGTTCAAATTCGCAATAATTTCAATCTAACATGATTTTAGTGTGACCTAACCTACCGGTTAGCTTTTATGAATTTTTAGTGCAATTGACCTATGGTTAATTATTTTCGAGCCACATTGTACATCTTTGACCCAATGGCAACTACTGGTTACCGTGAAAATCTCGAGGTTTCAAATACGGACACAGAGTACCCAAAACAACAAAAAATTCGGTCTAGTATCGATCGACGAGAATTTTGCGATCAGGTGGAATCACCCACACTTTGATCACATATCTCAGTGAAATCGACCTATCTTTGATCTCATATCGATTTTGACAGTGCCGTAATGACCCTTGCAGACTAACATGGTCAAGTAGTCTATTTCTAGTCAAATTATCAAATCTATTGCGTTAAAATCCCTTAACGGCTTCACCCGATAGACTAGTTATCCCGTGAGTGATCAGCTCAGGGAAGAGCACTATGGATGCATCAATGAAATGCCCGATTCATTTAATTGAAAGCAGAATCAAAATTTTAGGATGTCACACTTATAATCTACTTGAAAATGATGCACAAGTGTTTGAACTTTGAAAAAAGGGTTCATGACACCACACAAAAGGAGATGATTATATCTCCATATTATGTTGAGCTTTGGAGCTTATGACAAGAGCCAGATCATTACACCAATTATCACCCAAGCACTGCTATGGACACTACTACATACAAGAGGCATGTGGATAAGATTAGAGTTTACAATTTCCTGGTATGATTGATTGTTGAATTGATCAAATGCGTGTTCAAGTCCTTAGTCGGTCTCCATTCCCTATTTTGGAACAGTCCCATACACTAGTTCACTCTGAAGAAAACCCTAGGCCAGCGATGCTCTATCCGTCTATTTTAAATCAATATGCTCTACAAAATAGTATGGCACTATTGTCAAATCTAATTCCTTTACTCAATCTGACAATACCTCTAAAGAGGTTATGAAGTGTGAACATTATCATAGGTCGTATCATACTAAGGCTAACTATTGGAAATTACATGGAAAACCTATAGAATTTGAGGCAAGAATGGCATAAAGAAAGGAAAAAAATAAGGCAAACCATACTACAATTGTCCTCGCTGCACCTAATACTAATATTAGTTTATCCCAAGAAGAACCTCAGGCATTTCAACTACTACTACCTCCTCCATGATTTCCAATTCACATTTTCCTTCTGCTTCAAACCTAGCCACTTTAGGTATTTATTTTGGGAGGTTTAATACATCAATTGTTTCATTAATGTAGGGTTATATATCACATGATAGGTTCTTCTAGTCTCTTTCATAATACACCCTTAATTCTAGCAGAGACAAACTTCACATGACTGATGGAATCCCCTCTTCCATTGCTTGAAAATGGCCTATCAATTGTTTTACATATCCCATCATTTTCTACTAATCTCCTTTCTGCTAGTAATCTAACTTGAGGCTTAAACTGTAAAGTAATATTTTTCCCTCTTATTGTGTTCTCCAAGATCTAGTAACGGAGGAGGAGATTGGATATGGTAGATTGGATGGTGGTCTTTATCTGCTTGAGGGTAGTGGGGCTTCCACTTTGAATTTTGTCTTATGTGCCTCATCAAGTTAATTCGACATTGACGGATCTCCACCAATGGCACTACAAATTAGGTTATCCCCATTTAGGAACTTTCACAAAATGATTCAAACTCGGTTCAATGCTATTGTGAAAATTCTTCGTAGTGACAATGGCACTGAGTACATTAAGGGTCAATTTCAACGGTATTTCTTAATCAAGCATTATCATTAGACCAATTGTGTTGATACCCAACACAAAATGGTGTTGCCAAAAGAAAAAATCGACATTTGTTAGAGGTCTATTTTGTTTGCTCATCATGTTCCAGCTCAATACTGGAGTGAAGCTATATTAACTGCTGCTTGTCGGATGCCAACTAGAATTTTTAATTCCCATACACTTATTGATGTTTACAAGGATCATTGACTTTTATTCTTTTTCTTAGAATTTTTTGTTGTGTTTGTTATGCTTGTAACATCACCTCCAAGAATAAGTTAGAACCCAATGGTCTCCGTTGCATTTTTCTTGGGCATTCAGCTACTCAGACGGGTTATAAGTGTTATCATCCTCCTTCTAGGCACACAATTGTATCTACGGATGTGATTTTTCATATTATTCTGCTCCACCTCTTCAAGGGGGAGTGTCCTAATGGCGAGATATTGCCCATTTTAAATGTTCATACGGATATTACTTGCCCTTCTCTTCCAATAGTCTTTGGTGGTTCTCCTCCTTCTCAAGAAGAGAATAATGCAACACAAAAAAATAATGGTATAATACCTCAGGGAGAGATGAAAATAACCACTTATGGGGGAGACGTTGAAGACATATAGTTGTAGGGATCCCACTATCAACACTCAAGTTAAGACCACTAATACATTCTCTGTTCAATCATCATCTCCAAAACCGGATTCTATTATTCCTGGTGAGGTTTCTTCTTATGATCTTCCTATTTCACTTTGAAAGGATAATAGAACTTGTACTCAACACCCTATATCTCACGTTGTCTTATATTACTCTTTATCTAGCTCCTATCGTAGTTTTGTGTCTTCTCTCTCTTCTACCTCTATTCCACGAAATTGGCAGAAAGCTTTTACAGATGAGAAATGGAAGGCAACAATGGTGGAGGAGATGCATGCTGTGAAGGAAAATGACATCATGCAATCTTGTTTTTCTTCCTCATGGGAAATAACTGATAGGATGTAGGTGGTGTTTGTAGTTAAAATAGAAGAAAAATGGTATCGATGATAGATATAAAGCACAGTTGGTGGCAAAGAGATTTACTCAGACTTATGATATTGACTATCAAGAAACCTTTGCTTTTGTTGCTAAGTTGAATATTGTTCGAGTTCTACTTTCTTGTACTGTTAACCAAGGATGGGATTTTCAACAATTAGATGTGAAGAAGAAATGTATATGGAGATTCCTTCAGGTTTTTCTTGTGACGAAACTCAAGGGAAAGTGTATGAGTTGAAACGTGTACCTTATGATTTAAAGAAGTCACCTCAAGCCTAATTGGTAGATTTCTAAAAGCTATGGTTTTCGTTAGGTATAAACAAAGTAATGCTAATTATACTTTGTTTGTGAAGAGACCGAGTGCTAAAGTCACTATTCTCATTATCTATGTAGATCAACCGGTTGAAAAAGTTTCTTGGACAAGAGTTTAAGATAAATGATCTTGGAAATCTCTGATACTTTCTTGGGATTGAAGTTGCCAAATCTTCAAAATGTATCTTTCTATCACAAAGAAAGTATGTCCTTGATCTTTTGACAGAAGTTGGGTTATTGGGATGTCGTCCCTCTAATACACCTATTGAGGCTAATACTCGTCTTCGAGAAAAGGATGGTGACCCAATGGATAAAAGTCGTTATCGGTGGTTAGTGGGCAAGTTAATTTATTTGTCACATACCCGACTTGATATTGTGTTTGCCATAAGCCTAATGAGTCAATTTATGCACGATCCATACTCTACTCATATGGATGCCATTCTTTGGATTCTTCAATATTTAGGAAAGAGATTCTTTTGTCTATTCATGATGGCTGGAAAGTTGAAGCCCATACAGATGCTGATTGAGCTGGATTTCCTGGCTAAAAGTCTATTTTTGGGTATTGTACATTCTTAAGAAGGAATCCTATTACTTGGCACAGTTAAAAGCATAATATAATTTGCTTGATCTAGTGCTAAAGTAGAATTTCGTAGTTTGTGAGTTGTTATGGCTTAAAGGATTACTTGACGATCTTGGTGTATCTATCCATGTCCCTATGATGCCATATTGTGATTATAAGACTGCTATTAATATTCCTCACAATCCTATGCATCAAGATCGTACAAAACATGTGGAAATTGATAGGCACTTTATCAAGGAGAAGTTAAAGAGTGGTTTAATTTGTATGCCTTTTATTTAGTCTAGTGATCAACTTGCTATGTGTTCACTAAAGGACTTGGAATTAAATCGACTCATCCTATTTTAGTCAAGTTGGGTATGTGTAATATGTATGCTCCAACTTGAGGAGGAATGTTGAAAGTATTTGGCTGATAGGAGTATGTTTATCTATTTCCTTTATTATTTTATGTATGGGGGCAATAAATGTAATATTATAAGTTTTACCATTGGGTTTTATTATAAATAAATAACTTGGGGTCACATCGACCTAACTACGCATTCAGTTCAGTTTGTCTTCCAATAATTCCCATAATTGAGTACTGCCATTGTAGAGTTTCAAAAAGGACGAAGGTGACAGCTTAAGGTAAAAACATGGACAGCCTATTTTCATGATTGAAGCAATTGCCCCCAAGACTCACTCTCCTAAAGGGGATTGAACCGGTCCCCAAAACCTTTCTATTGCAACTGGATAGAAGAGCTTGTAATGACATATGGTTGATTGCCAAATCATGAGTTTTAAGTACTATTTTCAAAGAAGGTTTTATTAGCAAGAAAATGACAAATTTTGAGGTGTTATGGTTAGACGTCGTGTTTACATGCTAAATGGAACGGTAGGGTTTTAAAATGAAAGCATGCAAAGTTTGGTGAGTTGATTTTAAGTACGTGACCACGTGCAATTATTTCATTGGAATTTTAAATGTAAAGATTTTCTGAGGTTTGTTATTTGAGCACGAATTCTTTTGTAATGGGCAAGTTGACGACAAATAAAATTGGCTTGAATGTTGACGTGCTTGAGTAGTCACCTAATTGAACCCGTCAACCAACAGGAGTTTGGAGAGAATGCTCGATGTTTATCGGATGCCTGACAGGGGTTCAGATGCAAAGTCACGGTTGAGGTCAGACCAATGCTCCTTTATGGAATGCCATCTAGGCAGGGGTTCTAGAAGATGACGTGCCCGATAAGGTGGGACGATGTTTGATCATACCAAAGACCGCCAATTCTTGTATTAACCATAACCCGATAGGTCATAATAATCAAAACACGTGTAAATGATTGTACTGCATTGCGCCTAATTATGGGACGAGCCAAAACGAGTTTTACCTTATAATCGGGACCCATGTGTGCACTTGGTGCATGAGAGTTGTGTGTTATGATTATTGGCTATGCTTGATATATTGATATTAGCATATGTAATGTATTAATATGTAGAAGTATGCTGAGGAGAGGTAAGATTTTATGCTGTTACATGCTTAGGCTACCTTCAAGACGAATTAGCGTCATAATCGAGGTTTAGAAGGTTGACTTGCTAAGATTTATATCTTACCCTGTTGTTATTTATTATTTCCATGTTCGTAGTATGGAGAACCTTCATGTTCAATTCAGGTCCCTATGGAGACACAAGGTGGCCTCACGTTAGAGAAACTGACACGCGACATGCGACATGACACGACATGACACGCCGACACGACGTATCTAAAAAAATAGAGAATTCCGACACGTTGGGACACGTTGTATATTGAATATATATTTTTATATATACATAATAAATTATCATTTTTATGATTATTTCAATTAAATTCATTTGAATCAAATTCATAAATAAATAAATAAATAAGCCTAGAATGAATTTACACTGAAAACATTATTCCGCCATTTATTAATATCATTCATTGTTTCAATTTGACAAATTCAACTCTATTTCAATAATTCATAAAACTTGGAGAAAAAACAAGTGATCCATATTCTAGACTTGAATGTTAGATATGTTGGAAGAGGAGAAAAAAAAACTTAAGAGGTGAATTGTGTATCACGGAAAGTGAGAGTCAGAAGAGAAGAGAAAATATGACTAGATTTTTCTTCTTTCTTCATTTATTATTTTTATTATTGTGTTTTATTTTTCACATATATATATATATTGACCTCTCATTTATTGATTTTTTTTAAAATTGATTTTGATATTGAAATCACATATCAGAAACTAGTATGTTAGAATTCCAACTAAAGTGTCGGAGAGTGTCGGGAAAGTTGACTAGGTATCTGATTTTCCGACACGTGTTGATCGAGTGTCCGAGAGTGTCCGAGAGTGTCGGAGAATGTCAGACACATGTTGAAGTGTCCGACACGACGCGAAGGCTCTTGGAGAGTGTCGGTGCTTCATAGAACTTCACTTATTTCCCATAATTCAATGCTTTGTATCGCATGAAAACGAATTAATTTTTACTAAATTATTAATAGAGAGTTAAAAAAAAAAGAGTTAATATTGCAAAAAATTCAAATTGGATCACTTGTGATAAATTTATCTCAAACTAATTTTTTAATTACTAAAAACTCAAAACTGGTACACTTTTGACAAATTTATCCAAAGTTATTTTTTTTTACCACTAAAAACCCTAAACTAGTGTGTTTGTGACGAACTTACCCTCTATCAGTTTCCGTTAAATTGGATTACTATCACAAAAAGCTCCAAACTGCAATTGGAAAGTAGAACCCCAAACTGGTGCGCTCATTAACTATCACGTGTCATTCATTTAACTTAGCAATTCGACAATAAAATGTAGTGTAAACTAACTAATATTTTATTTGTCACAAGTATACTAATTTGGAGTTTTCCATAATATAAACCGTAAAACGAATTGACTCTATTTATTAATTCAATAAGAAAGTTAAAAAAAACAAAGTAACTCCCAGTGGTTATGGTCCACTGAGATGTAGGCACTTGTCGAATTCTACTTAATGCACACCTTCTTTGTTCTTTTTCGGTTAGTTACTTGGGATACAGAATTTGGTTTTCATTTTCGGTGGAAGTCTACTTGTTTAGGAATCAGGATTTACGAAGTTGCAGCAGATCTGCTGTTTTGCTTTGCCGAGTTGTAATTGTAGTAGCAGCAGCAAATCACCCGCCTCTGATGCGGAACACTTTGATTTTCGTCATGGGATGTCAACTTCATCACTATTTACTCGGCCCCACCTCTCAGATCTCAAGGTGAGCAGATGAACCCATTGAGGTTTTGGTTTCAACTTGTTTGATTCTTTTGACATTAACCTAGGATCGTTTAGGGCATTGACTCATAATTCAGATCCACTAATGGAATGGAAGAAGTCTGCTGATGTGGGTAGACATGCAAGTATCGAGTTTCTCTTTCATCATTTCTCAAAGATGGGAAAGGTGAAGTTGGCCAACCATCATCCACACTAAAGACAGAAAAAATTCGTGTTGCTAAGAAAAATTCTTAAGTAACAACATATAACAGGTTGAGCTCACGAACAAAACACGTCCAGAGCAAGAACGTGCCACTTCAAACATCTCGCCATTCAAACGAATGAAGAACTTCCATAGTAGATTCCCTCCCTTGCAGTGGCAAGCCTCCCCATTGTTATTGTGTGAAGAGGAAAAAGTCGCAACATCATCTCTGTTCGAATAACAATATGGAAAGAAACAGCACAAATAAAACCACCAAACCTGTCACGTCCTGAACCTCGAGCGTGCGCACATCCTCAATGGACGATAGAATTTTGCAACGTTCCTAAGACTCGTCGCCGACCATTTTCATCTTATTGCACATGCGAAGCGAATCCACTAATCCCCTGACAACAACATACATGGGATAGAAAAGCAAGACAACCAGTTTCAAATCAAATACACTTTCATAAGGGAAAATGTCACAAATGGTCCCTATACTATTACTTAATGTGCAATTTGGTCCCTGAACTTTCGATCGGCTCAATTTGGTCCCTAAACTATTGATAAATGTCCGATTTAGTCATTCGTTACTGTTTTTCCTTCTTCTTCTTCTTCTTTTGGCTTTTTCTCTCTTCCCTCCGCCGGCTCCGGCGGAGGGAAGAGAGAAGAAGCACAAAAAAAAAAAGGAAAAAGGAAAA
The DNA here is from genome assembly GCA_014182565.1 of Eucalyptus marginata. Classification (NCBI taxonomy): domain Eukaryota; kingdom Viridiplantae; phylum Streptophyta; class Magnoliopsida; order Myrtales; family Myrtaceae; genus Eucalyptus; species Eucalyptus marginata. Next base: position 15,348,908 of record CM024590.1, on the reverse strand, counting down.
ACAGTAACGAATGACTAAATCGAACATTTATCAATAGTTCGGGGACTAAATTGAGCCGATCGAAAGTTCAGGGACCAAATCGGACATTTATCAATAGTTCAAGGACCAAATTGAGCCGATCGAAAGTTCAGGGACCAAATTGCACATTAAGTAATAGTATAGGGACCATTTGTGACATTTTCCCATCTTATAAAGAACTATTGATCCACCTATGCTCCTAACCCTTCCGCTTCAAGCTCCGGGTTCTTCACACTAGGGACTCGAAATGGTTATACAATAACCGGTGAGATATAAATCTCAGTGAGTTCTTCTCCTAAGCCCCTAGTTAGTACACCAACTCAACTCAGGGTATCTCTTCAGAACTACCCCACAAACAACCAACGATTAACAACCAACAACCAACAGTCGATTTGCATACATCTTTACCTGGTATGCCATACCCTACACATCGTAACTCAACACGATACATGCAATGCACATGGCCATTAGATGATGCAGTTCATCAATCACATACGAATCGCGTCACAAGCGATCTCACCTGGCCATTGCCACGCCCTGCACGTTATCGATTCATGTGTGCGTGACATAAACAATATGATACATTCAGGCATTCCAATTACTTTTGGCCACACGAGCATGATACTCGACACATAGAAATACGGACACACAGGCACGATCTATGCAACACAGGCACGTTCTACGCCACACTAGCACGATCCTACACCACACAAGCACGATTAATTATCGCCACACAGGCACGGGCTTTCCACATAGGAGCATCGCCCACGCGACACACAGTGGGGGACGGATTCAACTCAAAGATCACGCAAGCACACTACTACATCTCCCTTTTTATCTTTGGGCACTTATCCAATGCACACACGCTTGCATATAAACTTACAAATCATTTTCTCCTAAGGGCGGTCCATTTCGGTGTCCCTCGGACAAAGCATATTTCCCTTTTTGTGAAATTCACTCAATCCATGCGATGCTCATGCATTTATACACTCAAATCACCTCATAAGATCAAAACCCATGAAATTAGACACTTTTCATTTTCTCGGTGAACAGTGTTTTGTGAACAGTGCGCGTGAATATTGTTTCATGAACAATGTTTTGTGAACAGTGTCGCTTGAACAGTAAATTTCTAGAATTTAATAACTAATAAATTAAATCCAAAATCATTAAAAACACTAATTAAAGCAAGCAATTAATCCATTAAGGTTAAACAAGCCTAATTAAGCACATAAACCACATTTAAGCCAATAAAGTAAGATTAAACTAAAATAATCTTAGCCACTAATTTAACCACCTATCTTAGGAATAATATAGCTTAATTAAATCTCCTAAACTAGAATCAACAATAATTAAACCAACCCTAAGCAAGTCTAGGCACTAATCGAAGGATTAGGAGCTAAACTCACTCGTTAAACGGGCCGGAGACGCGCACGCGGCGGTAACAACAAAGGCTACGCACCAGGACCTCAACCACGACGATCCAAGGCAGTCCTAAGGCTGAAACAGCAGCCACAAGCTCGAACTCCCTCTACAACTTCAAGAAACCGAACAGCAGAGGACGAAAATGAGCAAAACGGCTTCGCCGGAGCTCCAACGAGGGGTTGGTCGGCAACCGGTAGCACCAAGGGGTCAAGGGGGAGTGGCTAGTAGCTGGGCTAGGTGAAAGCTCAGTCGAAATGGGAGAAAACGGGCCGAAATTGCGAACCAAGCGGAATTGGGCGGAACCAGGCAGTTCGGCAACTAGTTCCTTCTCGCCAGCGAATGGGACGACCGGCGGCTCCGTTCGGCGAGCGGTGGCCACCTTCCGTATGAACTCTCTCTCCTGGTCACAGTGGTGGGTGGAGTGTAGGCTAATTCCCATAGGAAGACCATTTTTAACTCGGGTTTTTAGAGAAGGGTCGGCTGGAGCATAACAGGGTTAGGCGGACTGGCGACCGGCGACTTTTGGCCAACCGGCGGATCAACCGGCGACTCCGACCGGTGAACGGTCAACTCCAAGCGGACGATCTAGGTGTCCTTGACACGGTGGTGGGTGGCACGGGAGTTGATTCGTTCGAGAAGCCAACAATCAACTCATATCTTCGAAGGAGGGTCTGCTAGAATAGAAGCAGGAAGAGAGGGAGAACGAGCAGAGAGAGAGGTCGACGGTTTGGGCTGAAGGAGGAGGAGAGAGAGAGAGGATTGAGCTGCTATCAAACCTCATCAAAGCCCCTAAATCCCCATGCACATCACCTCATCTTTCTCTCTTTTCCTTTGCCCTTATCCAATTGCTTTTAGGGGCAATTTGGTCATTTCCACCTTACACAAATTACCAATCTGACCTTGGGCTGAAATTGATGTATGGGCCTAAGAAATGGGCTACGCAATGAATAGAAATGGGCTTGATTAGGCTCAAATGGGCTTAAGGTTACTAATGGGCTTGAAGGAATAAATTGTTGGTTTGGGCCCAATGGGCTCACTTGCTTGTTTTGGGCCCAATATGGTGGCTGTCCCACCTTGGGCCTAGGGCCCACACTGGCTTTGCTCGGCTCACTTCCTCATGGGTTCACTTTCTCGGACCATAAGTCCTTTTTCCCCACACTCGGCTTACTCGGCACTGCTGACTGTCGAAGTCGCATCATCCAAAGTCCATCTTGAACATTCCCGATAATTCAAAGTCCAATCTTGGGTTCTCATGCCATGTCAATTTCGCCCTAATGTCAATTTGGATACAACTCAGACTAACAAGCGGCTTTAAGGATTCACGTGTAATTGACTCGTGCCAAACCACATTCAAGACATCTCAACACATGGACGTCCTTGACTACATGAAATTGCGGAGAATAGATTCTTATTTCAAAGTACACGATTACTAAGGATCGACCTAAGGTCGTGCGCGGGTTCGATAACAGTAAATGGAATCACCCGTCGTTCCATTATGTTCTATCCACGAATCGACTTCTAGTCGTCCTTAAAATCGGCATGCCTATGTACAGGATTGTCCTCACGCGAGTCTCACGGTCAAGTCGTTTTCCCAGATCAAGTTTTTAGTCATACGAGTTCTATCCTCATTAGCCTTTCCCCTCAAGGTCGGTATCTTAAGAATGATCAATTCTGAGTGAGATCAACCAACAATGCATTGACGAAATTCACAGTCATTCATCCCTTAGAGGGCTCGAATTTCAGGATGTCACAAAACCACAAGCCACTGTCTTTAGGCTTTCCCCACTAATAAGTTCACAATGCACAATTACCGTGCTGCATAGACTTGTTGTTTTCTTTATATTATATATACCTTCAGTTTCAAACGTAAGCGAACGAGAAACTTCGGAGAGAAATTTAAGAGCTAAAGCCCCAGTTCTTTCGAGAACTAATTTACTTAGAACACAACAAGCCATTTCTTACTCTCTCTTCTACCAATCAGTATCCAGAAGTATTGGATAGAGATCATTAGCGGATGCAGACGAAGCGGTTCCAGTCCATGGCCCATCGGGGGACATACTCTTGATGATATTCTCACCAAGTGCCTGATGTTCGTCACCTCTAAAATGCTTCCTCATGGCGTCAATTTTCTCCTCAGTCATGATAGCGCCCTCCGAGTCCAGCACCGGAATGGCAACCTTGCCTTCAAGCATGCTAACCACAGACGACATCGGCGGCCTAAGTGCTGGAGTCGCATTAGTGCACATCAGAGCTACCTTTATCAATGCCAGCGCCTCCTCTTTGTCAAAGTGAGAACCGAGCTTCCGATCAACTAGATCAATCAAATTTCCTCTCTCCTTCAAAAAGCGTGCCTAGAAAAATAAATGAAAAGTGAAGATATTTCCCTTTCCAGACTTCAAGTACTGACCAGTTGCAAAATATGTTCTAAATAATAAAACACGAAGAAGGAAATATATTATGTCCCTTGATTATTACAAGACAAATGCAGTTGATAAGGACCTGCTAGTTTTTTTTTGTTTTTTTTTTTTTGGTAAGGAGCACCTGCTAGTTTTTCATCTTTGTTATAGGGTATAAATGGATAAAAAGAATTGAATGAGTCAATGCGGATCGAACATGATTTCTTTACTGATTATAAAAAAAAAAGTTAGTAACTCCAACATCACTTAGTAATGGATAACAGGTTGCCAAAAAATTACCAACATTGCTTTAAATTCGCCAGCTCTTATTGAGTTTTATCGGCACGAATTATTTTCCAGTGTCGTTACATGAAATGGTAGACAAGCCCTTCAATGTTTTACACCATCCATTGCCTTCTACTCTCAATTCTAGTTTAACAAGAATACCCGATTATGCAACTCAGGCGGCAATCAGATTTAACGACGAGTTACAATGATTGTTTTTTCTAATGATTGTTTACTCAAAGCAAAACAAAATCTAACTTAAGGACTCAATTATATGAATGTGAAAAAAGTTATACCTCAATCGAAAGTATATGGATATTCTGGTCAAGGCATGGTCTTGAAAACTTTTTAATTTACCCGTAATTGCCAAAATTCAATAGTAGTCGAAGGACTTGTTTGACGCTAATGAAACTACAGGGAGCATGAATGCATAAAAATATAAAAACTAAGACTGAACTACCCCAAATTTAAAGGACCCCAAATTTCAAGGAATCCAAAAAAAAGATTCTACATGAAAAAATTCAGTGTAGACCAACATAATAAGAAGAATTGGATTAATTTGAAATGACAAATTGCACTTAACAGCATAACAATTCTTAAGCAGGTTTCAATAGCTGGTAATTGTAAACTCCTTTGCAACCATTAAAAGTGCATGTGAGGACTTTTATACTACGCTCACGCTTCCGTAATCCATTTTCCACCGGCACAAGCAGATATAGATATGGATACGATCATAATTGAAATGATAGAGTTGATTACCCAATCGAGTATATAAAAGCATTCCTCATTTTTTTGGGAACCAGTGTTGCTCCGGCCACTAACAACTTCTAAGGCAACGATGCCAAAACTATAGATGTCAGCTTTGTCGGTGAGGTAACCATGCATTGCATACTCAGGTGCCATATATCCACTGCACAACAAGAAAAGAGCTTGTGTTTGTAATGAGGTAACTGCCTTAAATAGCACATACTTAATATTCCTAAAATTCAAAAGAAAGAGACATTCCTAAATCTGTAGCTATGGTCTAAAGAGTAGAGGAAAAAAACAAGCGCATCCTAAAATTTTCTGATAGAATATACTGAGAATATTTCAGGAAAAAAAAAAGACCATTGTTGTTCTATATGGTTTTCAGGCTACATAAATGACTTTATAACTTGGAAAAGAGGTATTCTGACCGAAAAATGATTTTGAAATTCACTTGAAAGTGCATCATCTATGTTGATGTCATGTGAGACATATTTACTAAAATTGTGTTTTTCATACATAGGAGGATATACAGATAATTTATATTGAAATTTTTAACTTACAGTAGTTGTTGTTCATTATATTGTTTTGCATTAAGTTGTTTGTCAATGGGAAACATAATAAAAACAATTAAATTATGCGTCAATATAACTGTTAAAATGTATTGCATCATAATTGTATCATAATAATTTCACAAGCTTTTTGTCCGAGTGAACGCATTAGGTAGGGCACATTGAATTACCATACAAAATGTTTATCTTGAATTGTTCTTATTGCAGTAAATGGAGCACATGGGATATTATCAATCTTTAGGAGGATATGAAATTTCCGGAAATTGCATTAAATTATATGAGTTTGTTGAGATAATGGAAATTAGTTAATGTTATAGTTCTTTTTTGTTGAATTAATGTTAGAGTTAGTAGAATGAACTTACAATTATCTTTTCCCTAATTAATCACATTCTTTTCACAAACAAGTTGACTTTTCACATGTGTTAACGCAAACGTTTGAAACATGTGAACATTATTTATGTTTTTTCGTGCGTACACAATAGAAACATGGGTGAGTTAGCTCTATTTCCTATAATACTAAGTTATATTCAAAGTAACATTTACATAAGTCATTATCAGAGTGTCATTACTAAATGGTAGAGTATGTCAAATAACTTATATTTTTTCCTTAATTAACGTGAAGAGTGGTGGGACACACATAAAGCTTTGTGGTTAAGCCAAATTTGTTGAGCACCATGCTTTGGGATGATGTGAATGCACCACAAAGCTCCATTCAATTCACTTTTCTCAAATCAGACTAAATGTTTCTATTCCATGTTTCTATGTTGTCTCTGGCTCCTACTTAGGTTAACAGGAACAAAAGGCAAGAAACTTACTAAGTTCCAGCAATCTTGGTGCTAATATGTGTGTTGTCCTCCTCATCAAGCTTTGCTAAACCAAAATCTGATATTTTAGGGTTGAGATCCTTATCCAGTAAAACATTGGTAGCTTTGATGTCTCTATGCACAATCTTTAGCCTTGATTCTTCATGAAGATATGCCAAGCCCCTGGCAATACCCACACATATCTTGTGCCTTGTCCACCAATCCAATTTTAGCTGAAATTCTTCAGGACCTTCATTTGTATCAAAAGACATGAAAACTACTTTAATCCCGTCTCATCAGCTGAAGTCAATGAAGAAAGTGTGACATCAAATTACCAAATAAAGCACGAGCAAGACTGTTATTTTCCATGTACTCATAAACCAACAAAAGTTGATTTCCTTCAATGCAGCAGCCATAGAGTTTCACAAGATGCGGATGTTGGAGAGCAGAAATCATCCCAATCTCAGTCACAAACTCACGATTTCCTTGCTTGGATTTCGATGAAAGCTGCTTCACTGCTACAGTCGTGCCATCTGACAGAAGACCCTGCAATTGAACTTTGGCATCAGATCCATGCTGTCAAGATTCAGTTACATTGAAGGCTGCCTTCTTCAAATCTTTTCTGAGAGCAATTCAGGGAAGTTGGTTCAGCGATATTCCTATATACCTTGTACACAGAACCAAAACCACCTTCTCCAATCTTATTGGCAGCATCAAAATTGTTTGTGGCAGCTTTAATCTGTCGCAAGGTAAATGAACCAATTTGCAATGCTAGAACCTTCAAATCTGCACAAGGTTTTGGATCTTTTAAGAATTTGGAGTCAATAGCTAAAGTATGTAATCTACCATCTAACAAAGATGTAGCAATTCATTCTCAATGTACTAGAAAACCTCATAATGACTATTTGGTCTGAGCAAGTTCAGTACTGAATATCTTAGCATCTTGAAATTTATTTTTTATATACTTTGGCATTGGTTGGCAGTATGTACTTTGAAAGAAAAAAAAAGAATGTCTTCGGGGTATTTAGTAGTGGGGGAAAGGAAAAATCATAGAAAAAGCCCAATTTGGATAAGTAAGGCAAGGTTTGTATGTTTCGATGTCTTGTATATAAAAAGTTCTGGTATTTATTTTTGATGTCTTGAAACATAGATTTAGTACATATATGGTCGATTGCCACCCCCCAAGTATACCCAACACACACGCACGCACGCACACACGCACGGGTATCCCTTCCTATGACTATCTATCCCTTCATTTTTTGGATTTCCAAATAAGAGTTTAGTGAACCAAATGGATCAAGGACTCTTTAGTTGTATCATGGCTTAATAATAATTTGTTTTCTTTAGTGTCAAGTCAAATTTCCAATGGAATGCACAAATGTCATGCAATATTTACTGGGGATTCATGTAATCTAGTTGCGTATTAATGATGCATTGTGATTACCCTTCCCCACCACAAAAGGTAAGAAGAACAGTGATGCACCAACAGTTTAACAGGACAACTGTGTGCAGAAGAAGAAGAAGAGGAGTGACGTGCCAACAGTTTGATAGGACAACTGTGTGATCTAGCAAAAATATAAAAGGTGCAACGTGACTAACCCCCTCCCCCACCAGAATAGGGAACGGGGACAATGTATTCACAGTGCATAACATTCTTGTATATCTTGACAGATATATGTGAACTAAATATCAAAGACTCCAGGGAAGCAACTACCTTGTGCCATTCCATCTTCACGTCCAAGACGTCCTCTCCACCAAAGGATAACCCAGATAAGAAAAACTACAAAAACTATAGTAGCCACAATCCCGACCACTGTCCCAGCAGATATGATGGTTGAATCTGGTGAATTAGGCAATTCTTGTGAGGGTTCAAAGTCTGCAATGAAACTATCAGATTAATGAGCAAAGGAAGATATCTCCTTTGGAACATAATACTAAATACAAAGGGACAAAAAGAAATGAAAAAAAAATCTACTCTTCATTCTCAAAGCTGTACTATATAATAATGCAGGTGCAATGGTCATTGATCCATAGCAGAAAAGTGAACAAGGCTATTGTTGCATGTCTGAATAGAAGGATTAAAGATACACAGAGCAAACATGCTCAGAGAGAAAGAAAACAAAGCAAACCATAGCCAATTTTCAACTCTTAAGAGAACAATAAGGTAACTATAGAAATTTATCTGATCAATCGTAACAGATGCCAATGGCCTGAATCCAACAGTGGACATTTGCAACCAAACCAAGTAGCTGAATAGCCTATTGATGACTTCTGGTGCAAGACAAAACATGCATATTTGTTTCCAATATGAATGCGAGTAACTTTCTCAATAGAGAAGCACCAAGTGAAACATGGAACTGTCTATCTGCATACCAGGATAGACGGAGATAGCGGCTATAAGAGGACCATAGACGACTTTCCTAAGTATAGTGTTGGTTCCTTTCCCAGCCCAATATAAGCGTATCTCCAGAGTGCTCTTGTTCACATTGGCAGTGAAATTTCTTATGACCTCCTTTCCAACTCCACCTGCTTCAATCGCAATGTTGAAATCTTTCCACACCAATTTTCCCTGAAATAATGTTTAATAGATTTGTTGAGTGTCTCCACACTGAACAAGGTAAACTTTTGGTTTCAATAGAACGTACAAGTTGTGAAAAGATCATGATTTGCAAATACGAGGTATTTAGATAAAACAACCCAACCGTAACACATTGAACGCTTTATATGCTTTACATATTAGAATTAGCAGTACATAATACCCAAAACTTACCTGTATATAAACATTAAAAGCTCGCCTTCCAAGGCTTGTATAACTTTTACTGTCTGTGAACATTATCTCCGCAAAATGAAGGCTTACATTGTAGGTCCCGTTCATCAGACAAAAAGCATAATAAGTTAGAGATATTGGAGAGAGCCGTGCATTTATGTAAAGCTGGGCATTGTCTGTGGACAGTACGGATATATTGTCAGCTATATATATCTCTGATTCTTTTTTGTCATCAAGGAAGTGGCCAGTGCCACTGTAGCCCCAGTAACGTCCACTTGGGAAGGAACTGAAAGCAGCTGCAAGAGGCCCTCGATCAGCACTGTACGTGTTGTTCCCTATTGTTACTTCGCTCCCACCACAATTTATGAAGAGATTATGCAAATCTGGAAGGAGTACAGCCACAAAGAGAAAAATCAAGTTTTTTCTTTTTCTTAATACGGAGTGGACTTTCCAGACATGCTAGGTAAACTAGCATTCCCTTATCAAAATATCACATAGAAACCTCCAGGTTTTCGAGCAAGACATTATTTCATGGAGGCGGCTTTTAAAATATCTAGAGTAATGATGCATTAATCATCAAATATTGACACAATAGCCCAGAGGAGAGTTGATAAGGAAATCAATTTGATAAGAAAATACAGAGTACGATGCAGTAGCAGGGTTTGATGATAATGATAGGATATACAGCAGATCAACTTACATTTTGGACAATCTTGACCTTTCGAACATGCGGCAAGCCCACTTGTGACAGGATATGAGGTTCTGAGCAAGTCAACAAAGATTTTAATGTTACCATCATCATCATTCTGAATGAAGTTCCATGCTATGTACATAAACAACTAAAATGCAGGTCCTTCGAAATCCAAGTCTCTTGGTGAAAAAATTAATCTCAAACATACATTTTGTCAACCGCCAAGCTTGCGAACAAGTTGCTGTAGAGAAAAGACAAAATCAATATTCAGTAGAGAAATGAAAATTTTGTACACTCGCAGGATTATAAGTCACTTGTAACCGCACATTTGAGGGGAGCCCAGACTTAAACTGAAGGAAATAGTACATACACAGATCCTTCTTCACATCTTGATTCTGTAGCTTCAAAGTTGTTGTATGATAGATCACTACACAGAGAAATAGTCAGCCGTTTTTGAAAAATACACTAAAAGTCATTTTATCAAATGATTATTATGTACAAAATGCATACCAGTTGCAAAATATGGACAGGTAAGGCAAGTTGAAAGGCAAAAACATCACAAGATGATGAAAGCAATATTCCATCTTTATTCAAGATATTTTATTTCGGAGAACTGCTTATGTGAATATTTTTAATTTACTATGAAAATAACAATTTGTTTTGAGCAAAAAATATAAATAACAAATAATTAAAAAGTTGTGGGGTTCACTTATTTAAGAATTTGAACTCACAATATACTCTTATTTTAACAATAGTCCAAAGATTATTACACAGTAACAAAGAAAGACTAATTGGAGTGAACAGAGACTTTAGATCTAGTCGGAGTGCACAAATGCATGTTTACATAGTAACAGTAGAACGGACATAATGTATAAGGAAAAGAGGCAAAAATAGAATTATGATTCCAACGACTGCAAAGTCGAATCTTCTTATTAAGGAGTTTGCAGACCATCCTTTAAAAGTTTAAACTTCCTCATAAGAGCTTCATTCTGGCGCCCATAAAATAATATCAACTTTCTCCTAGGCACACTTATTTTGGTTGTAGAGTTTCTCAAATACACAAACCCATAATCATTGTTATCATAAAGAAATAGCTCAAGCAAGTAATCAAACTGTGCGGGTGATGCGTTGTGCAAATTTTCAAAGAGAATTTATGGGAAGCAAAGGTTTTCCAAATGTTAGTTTTATCATTCCAAGAGGTTTGAAAAAAATCTAGAGCTGGGAGGAGTTTTTTTGTAGAGGGGGAAGTGGGACCAACTTGGCACTTCCAAGAAAATTCGCTTTATATGTCATGCTCACCATACAATTCAGCCTCTTGTCTTGCCTGTAGCATTTCAAAAAACAGATCCCAACAAGGAGAAAGGTACTTATGATATTTCCATTAAACTCCATAGGCTACAAACTATAAAGATGCAAGATGGGAATGCACAATTGCTCACTACAGTGCAAGATTAGCAAGAAAGAGTTAGAAGCAAATGTGGGATTAAACAAGACAATTTTTCAAACAGCGAAGCTTACACATTTTTTTCACTCTTCAGGATCCAATCAGGGACTACTCCAGTCAATTGGTTTCCAGTCAGATAGCTAAACAAGATTATTTGATTGAGTCAGTTCCTCGTGTACTTTATGCACTCAAACTGAAAACTTATAGAGTTATACCTCAAAAACGCATTATTTAGCAGATTAAGAGCATTTAATTATTAGTGGTGTAGAAAAAAATCAATTAACTAGTAATATCAATATAGAGCTTCCAGCTAGAGATGAAAGATAGAGGAAATCAATGACAGAGGAAAAACTAGATCCTAGCAAAACTTGGAGTGCATAGGAAAGAATTACCATAACACGAGTACACAAAGCTAAACATAATGAAGGATACACTCATATTATCGTGATAATGTTCTTGTCCTTCTAAGACATAAAATAAATGATGAGGGAAGATGTGCCAATGTCAAAACAGTCATTTTCAAGAATAGGGACAAGACATCAAGCTCCTAGCTGCAGACGTTCTAATCACCACGTGAGAATTGCACTCACCAAACAATGTAGGGCCATTGTTATGGAAAGAACCAAAGAGAGAGCCTAAGGACTTTTGCTATGTTAAATCTCCTATTCATCATAAAACAGGCGCACTGCACAAGCATCAAGTACATACACGTTCAATCTGTCAAATACTTAAGTAACACTGATCCATTTAATCTTTTTCAGCCTAAACAAGTAACTCTATTGAAACTTGTGAATCATGCCCTTTAAGCAACAGAATAGCATTAATCTATGCCTGCTCCAAGACTAGAGTCCCACCAAAATAATTACTTGACAATAATCATAACTTCATAACCCAATTTATTGTAAAATTTAGATGGTGCAATGACAAGTATTCGCGACACGAGGACTTTGAGAGTTGTAAACTGGATTTATTATCATGGTCTGAGTTCTACTGATAGCTCGACTACTTTACGGTAAAAAGCTGCCTATAGCTTGACCACTAGAACAATTTGGGATTTTAGATTCTTTTACAAAATACGGAAAAGAAGCCTCAGTTTTGCATCGAAGTACTTACATATAATCCACCACTTCCAGATTGCTGAAGGAGTTAGGGATTATGCCACTTAGTTTATTGAAGCTGAGGTCTCTGCAAAGCAATTTAATGTGAAGGAGACAATTATAATGAGAAGATAGTTTTGACCGACTCCTACTGGACACTCTTTGTGCATACTTCAGAGGATTGTACAAACACAGACTCCATCAATGAACACCAGTTCAGATGATTAGACATACAGGTCAACTACCTAGCACCTATGCTTTCTACTGGACATTGATTTCCAGAGGCATTCATCGCTAAAATCCAAGTTTCAAGTTGTCACATTCTGTAGCCATACAAAACTTCTGCTGTAAATTTTCTGACGTAAATCAAATTTACAAATTGGAAATGTCAATTCATATAACTAGAAATGCTACTTGAGCGCTAAATTGAATGCATCCCGAGGAATGTAACGTATTATAGTTTAAATCGGGAGATTCCATTTATCTAACAGGACCAAAACTAAAGCAAATCATAATCTACTGAGCAGATCTCCTTCATAACAATTTATTCATGAATAAAGGGAGGACGACTAATTATTAGGGTGCTTAGAAAGTACAAAATACAGGAAAGCATGATTCTGCAATCCGATATTATCAATGGAGAAATTAAAACCTAGTCGAACCTAAAGAAAAGGAAATGGAGTATATGATTGTTGGAAATGGTGATCCATTTTCTAGAATTTCCTAGAGTTGCTAAACTACAATCTAGAATTCTCTAGATAAAGTTTTGGATGGTTAAAAAATTGTGGCTGAAAATTTCCAGCATGTAAGAGAAGTGTAGAGAAGTCCAGCATTCAAGAGAAATCTAGAATTCTCTAAGGCGGTGACTCACGCCTATAAATAGGCTTGTATTTCATTCATTTGAGTGTGTGAGGTTTATACCTCCACCAGTGTGGAGGAGTAGAACTAAGATAGTTTCTGTATCATGAAATATTCCTCCATTATCAAAACATCTTGTACTATTCATTTCCATCAACTAGATAAATTATATCCCATGTTCTTTATCCTTCAATTATCCTATCTTGTCCCTTGTCCATCCTCTACATACTATATCATACACTTGCACACATCACTAATCAAAAACTATCATCAATACCAAAACCATACTTCCGCACGCTCACATCCAAAAAAATTTTAACAATGATAAACCACTGCAAAACCACAGAAATCCGGTTATCCAAAATGGCAAAAAAGCAAAGAATAACCGCTGCTTGCTGATGATGACAGAATGGCAAGAAAGTGTTGTTTAATGTAGCATTTATAAAATCTTACAGAGATGAATAGATGAATCAGAAGAATTGGCTTATATAGAGATGCACATGAAGCCATACTCTTGTTTGAAATTAGAATGTTATGACTGACAAATATACGACAGTCGAGCATGAAACTCCAGTTAAGGCTGAGATTCGAGAATGTAAACCACTAGAAGGAAAGAGTCCAGACAATCAACCACTAGAAGTCTCCATTTTGCATTAATGCTCTTAAGAAGATAAGATAACAAATCAAAGGAAAAGTGAATTAGACGAGATGGGCACCATAGCTGAGGTAAGAATTATTGTGTTTCTCTTCCTGAAAAGTGAAAACAAAGAGAGAAAAGGTCCATATACTTTTGAGTGAAACTTTATATTCTACAGCAGAGACCACAATCACCAGAGAGTTAAATGCCACATCGCAATTGGCAATTCACAAATTCAGCAATATCAATAGAAAAGATCAAAACTCCATTGAAGTCAGTAAGGGACCTTCAAGCCATCTTAAATATAACTGCAACCTATAGTCAATTATAAACTAGTAGAAAATCACTCATTAAGGGTAAAATTATCTATTCTCCTAGGAATAGGAACAGGGGAAAGCCGTTTTCCACTCACAATACTTGTAGATTTGTCATTGCTGCTAGATAACCAGGTAGCTCTCCTGTGAGATTGCAGTTCCTCAGAATCCTATAAGAAAATGGCACTAATATTGTCACATTGCTAAGACAGTTTGGCTCTTTTGCATAAAGTAAACTATCTGTGAAGGAACATCGGTCTCACAATGTCTTAATATTTGCACTGTTGAGTTGTGGAACTCGAGACTCGGGTCCATCGAGGTCACTTATTCTCCTGCATATCAAAATCAAATAGGGAACTATATTTGATCGATACCATCTTAAAGAAAGAGAGATCAGTTCGAACTGCCAAAACTCCATACTAACAAGTCAAACAATTTCTTCAAAAGTTTGATCCCAGAGGGAATTGGCCCTTGCAATCCACTTCCTTGAATGACCCTGATGATACAATTCATAGATTATATTATCTTAGGAGTATATCTATATTGACCGACTTAAGAGGTGAAGAAGCGTTAAGCCTTACAGTTTTTCAAGATTTGTCAAGTTCTGAATAAAATCAGGTATCTTTCCCATGAATTGATTATCACCAAGTCGCCTACAATGCATTAAACTACAAGATTGATATGAAGAAGAAAGGATAGAAATGTGTAAATATCAGTAGAGTTTGTGGAAACTGGAAACTAACAGGTCCTGCAATGCCATCAATTTAACAAATGTTTTGGGCAGCTCCCCGGTGAAATTATTTGACGTAAGGTACCTGAAACAAGAAAAAACCGATGGTATCACATTGGTTAATTGAACTTGAATGCTAATCTCTCAACAGACCAATGGATATAATTCCCACGCCAGATACAAAATCATCAGCAAATAAAAACTCGATGCCTAACACAGGAATTTGAATCAAGAGACTCACAATTTATTTAACTGGGACAGGTACCCCAGCTCTGGAGGTAGAGGTCCAAAAAGCCAATTGATCTCGACGTTTCTGAGCAGAAGAGAGTTGATATCTTCAGCATCAGTCAACTTTAACACAGCGGAGAAGCCAAATGCGAGAGGCGGGATGAGTGATCACTTACAATTCCTGAAGTGTGGATATGTTTCCTAGTTGCTTCGGGATTGGACCAGTCAATCGGTTTCCGAGTAGAGAACTGCACCCACATCATCCCGTTTCCCCCAATCAATAGAAGAGACACTCGCATCTCTATGCCGCAATGCGCGTGTCAGAGAGAGAGAGAGAAAGAGAGAGCACATACATGTAGACCAAGTTCGTAGAGCCCCATTCTATTGGAATTGTGCCGCTCAGGTAGTTGCGGGTGACATCACTGTTTACAGAGACAGATGCTTGTGAAGAAGAAGAATAATGGATAACGGAGAAAGGAGAATAAGCAGGCTTACAACTTTTCGAGGTAAGGCAATCTGAATAGTCGCAGTGGGAGAGTGCCGGGAAGCGACTGAGATTTGAGTACTCTGTTTTCACGTGACAAAAATGATTTTGGAGAATGGCTACATACAATATACATCTACATACCAATTGATTCAAAATGAAAAAAAAAAAAAAAAATCTTAGAATTGCCCCCCAAAAAGAAAATATAGCTAATGGGGAAAAAAAAAAACAAGCATGACTTAGAGCAGTGTCATTTCATGCATGGCAATTATAATCTCGCTCATTTGGTTGTAACGATGAAATAAGATTATAATGTAATTGAAACTGAAATGTTTTGTTTAAATAACCATAATACCATCATGCTATTTACTTTCATGAAAGACATTTGTAATAAGGGGAAACAGAATTTTTAAAATACCCCTAAAACCAGAGTTAAAGAAAATATACTAATTATTACTTTAATACTCAATCATAGTCCATGAGTTTATTACTCATACCAATCACTAGATATATAATTTATTAAGATAAATATAATTTTATAGTAATTATAACTTTACCATCCAATCATAAAATGTAATACCCCATCTATATTCAAGATATTACAATTAAAATATACATTTTTATCTATTATTGAAAATTTAACTTATGAGTATGATTTAGATTTAAGCATTAATGTGATTTATTAGTAAAACAAATATAATCCATTACACGATCAACAGTATGACTGAAATAATAATTATAGAGAAAGTGGATTGTGAACAGAATAAACAACGTGATTACTTGAGGATTTATTAGCCGACTACATTTTTTTCCTCATTCTTAAAATTTATTTATATTCTTCCTTTTTGCATAACCTAAATGTATTATTTGAATAAATGTATAAGAAAGACGATGAGATTTTATTAATTGAATACATACATAATGAGGTAATCTTATTGGCTGAGATTTGTCTAATGATGTTTTCCTTTTAAACATCCATTCAGCCCAAAAAAAATGTTATTCTTTAAAAGAATGCGATAGGTACTCCTTGAATAGTTTTCGTTTTTGTGGTTCGATATGGTATCCATTTTCAACATAATAAGTTTTCCTTGATTTCAAACTTTTAATCTAAATCGAGGTAATAGATACAAGTATTTCATAAATAAAATTGAGAGAGCTATTACAATGGTATGAGAAAATAGCTTTCTGGGGATGAAATTATAGAGACAACACAATACTTTGTAGCAAAATTAAAGCCAAGGCAACGGGATTGAGTTCGTTGCCATAAGCTCAATCTACGACCATAAAGCAATATACTAAATCATTTTTTTCTCTCAAAAGGACCACGTTTATTGAAGCTTAACTCATGAAATAGGTTGGCCTTCGTAATTGGGGGCTTTGGCATTAAATTCTTATCTTTTCTTTTCATATGGAATGTTTCAAATATTTTGCTCAACTAAGTATCATATAAACCATAGAGTGACCAACTGGCCTCCAAAGTTACTCTGCAAAGGATTAATTGTGATTTAAATAGAATATCTTTTGCATCCTAATTAAGTACCTGACTACTCAGTTAACTTATTCAAATGTGAGATATTTGTCCCACATTGGAGTTTCTCCTCTCCTTAGTGTAGATTATAACCCAACGAAGTCCTGGAATTAGTCAACATCTACATCAGGTGTTTCGTCCATTAGATTCGTATAATATAAAGATGGACGAAATTCTAACTCAAAAAGTGAATTAAATCATTATACCATTATCACAATCGTGTGCTCTCTCTCTATCATAAATTGGACTTCTTTTTTTAAAAGAAAAGAGAAAAAGCATGCCAAATCTAGGCCTAGAAGCCCGAACCTATGTTTGGAGGTTGGAATCGGGACCTCAATGCCTGCAGTCAAGACCCAAGTTCTCCAGCCAAGGACCAAAAGAGTAGGATTTGCAGCCCAAGTACTTGGCCCTTAGGGTATTGCGCTCCCCTCCCATGGGCCAAGGTTTGGGCATTGAGATTCTGAGTCTAGAGGTCCTTAGGTCGTATCCTGATCTTAAACATTTTTTTATGATTTGTTTAATATCTAAATATGAAAAAGAAATGATTGGTAGTTTGATTAAAAAAGCAATAGGAAAGAATTGTATTACTTTGTCTTCCATTTAAGTTTCTCAAATCACATTTTTCAAGATCGTCCAATTTTTGAGAAAAGAAAGTAACTAATGATTATATTTTTTCGTTTATATTTTATTTTCTAGATAGATAATTGAGTCTATATGATACTTGTAGCCCTCAACAATTTTGGGCAACGACGAAGAATCTATTTATTTTATAATAAAAGCTAGCCGCGTTAAATTTTCAATGAGAGGATTCTTTTCCAAACAAAAGTCTATGCTTTTTTTTTTTCAAGAAAGTAAATTTTTGATGAAGATCTCTCGAATGTCAATTTAAATGCATATACTTAATGTATTATAAATTCTTTATACATGTAGTAAATTCGATGCAAATAACCATGTTGTAGACTGAATATATATTAGAAATATCTGTCTGTGATGATTTTATACTTCTATATGTACAACCATTGGTAAAGTTAATATTTACATAATGAGTTCAATGTAAATGGTAATTGATAGAGAAGTCTCTTATTTTTTCAACGAAAATTTAAGAGAAAAAAAATTGACAAGGCTATAAATACTACACTATCACATAATATCTCAAGTAATAAGTAGTAAATTAAATATATATATATATATATATATATATATATATATATATATATCTCTATCATGCACGACATATGTTATGTAGTGGAGAGAGAAAATCATAAACACATATATGTATATTGTAAAGAGACAAATTGACTTTTTCCCTATCAATAACATGCAAAATAGATTGATGCGAAACAATATATTGAAATTGTTTAAAAATAGAATCGACCATACCATGCACAACATGTTAAGTGATTTAGAATTAATCTATAAATTATTAACATGAATCAATACTATGATGCAGAGAGTAAAATTACTTCAATCTCATTTAACACAACATGAGGCAAAATACAAGATTAGAGTTAACATTACATAAGTGATTATGTTTGCTTAAAAGAAAATAACCGAACAATCATGTCAATTTATGGACAAATGATAGCCCATAATAAATTCAATTTTAGTGAAAAATGATGAATGTGAAATTGGAATAAGTGTATCACAAGTGTTAAAAT
Source organism: Eucalyptus marginata (assembly GCA_014182565.1). Lineage (NCBI taxonomy): Eukaryota > Viridiplantae > Streptophyta > Magnoliopsida > Myrtales > Myrtaceae > Eucalyptus > Eucalyptus marginata. Next base: position 15,330,232 of record CM024590.1, on the reverse strand, counting down.
TTATCAAAATGGGGAAATCAAGTTCCTACTTTATAGTCCAATTTGGCTAAAGAAAAAGCTGATGTGATTTTTTTTATTACTTTCTTGGGACACATGGCACCAATGTGTGCCCATCAAGCACTACACTATGAAAAAAAATTGAATTTTTATATTAAAAAAGCAAAAGTGGGTATAATTTTTAAAAATAAAAGAGATAAGAAAATTGTATTGTTCATCTTCTTCATCAAGTTTACATCACTTGAATGGGATTATGTTTATTGTCCATCTTCTTCATCGAGCTTGGCCATGGCCTCTCGATCGGTTCGAAGAAATGAAACCGGACGTGTCACGAATTTCATTTGTTTAATAAGATTTCTTTTAGTATATGGTTGAGAACGGAGTGGCATAGGTTGATAACGGAGTGGCATAGGTTGATAACTTCTTAAGGATGATAATATGCGGCATAAGCGGTGAAGAAGGCCTTAATCACGGTAAAACAAAGAGAGTGAAAACTCGGTGACCATGTTCAAGTTTGACGAAACTCAAGCAGGGAATTAGCCTAACAAAACTACCACCGTTTTCTTTACAGGTAAATCATTGTTGAATCGAAAGTTTGACAAGAAGTCGATCACATAAAACGACATCTCTTTTACTCCTTTTCTTCCCCTTCCTTTATTATGTTTCTGCATGCGAAACGGAAAATGGTATTTGCTTGCGTGGCTTGCTTATATGGATTAATTACACTCATGATCCTTGAATTTCAATAGTTTTTGCAATTGAAAAGCCAAACTTTGATTTCAATGCCCTCATCCAATGAATTTCCATTTTTTTTTTTTTTTGTGCTCAATACACTTTGACCCAAAAATCAGGAAAATTATCAAAAAAAAAGTCTTAAATCTATTGCAATTTTTTCAAATCAATCCTCAATTTTTTTTTTTTTTGCCAATTTGGTTTTAAATATTTTGCAATTATACCAATTCGGTTCATCCTGCCAATTTTGCTTAGTCGCGCTAACATCTCAGCACCGGCCAGTTGGCTAATGTTGATGTGGCAATTTATTATTAATTTTTTTGAATTTTTAATTCTTTTTTTCTTTTTTTTTCTTTTTCCTTTTCTTCTTCTCTCCCCCCATAGTGGCTTACTGGTCCTCACCAGCCACTAGGCGAGCCTGAAGCCCTCACCAACGATCAGTGGCCTTCGCCTGGCCTCGCTGTGGGCAAAGGGGGCCTTGCCCAAATTTGGGCGAAGCCACCTTGCCCGCGGCTCCCAAGCCTCTTCCAAATTTGGGCGAGGCCAGGCGAGGGTTGCTAGTCATCGGTGAGCCTCGCTAGAGCCTCACTGGGTATTGTGAGGGAAGAGAATAAGAAAAGTAGGAAGAAAATAAAAGAAAATACAAAATACAAAAATTGGAAAAATTGGAAAAATTGGAAAAAAATAAAATATTATTAATAAATAGCCACATCGGTGTTGGTCGGCCGGCGTCCATGTCAGCATCGACCAACCAAAATTAATCGAATGGACTAAATTGGCGCAATTATAAAAGGTTTAGGACTGAATTGGCAGAAAAAATGGGTTTTGGACTAATTCAAAAAAATTGCAATAGGTTTAGAACTTTTTCGATAATTTTCTCTTCAGAGATCGGCCAATTTTTTTTTTTTTTTTTGTATAATAATAAAACAGTTCACCACGTCAGTTAGTTGATACATGAACTTGTTCGACCGAAAAAAACAAACAAAAACAAAACAAAAACAAAAAAAAAAACAAAACAAAACTTGAGGTTTTTCCTGCTTATTTATTTGAGAGAGAGAGGGAGAGTTACATCCAGGTGACATGGCTAACCGTCTTGTTATTGGCGCCGGTGAAATTGTAGCCACAATCCACGTGGCTAAGAGTGTCTTCGAGCGGTAAGTTGTCACTCCATCGGCCCTCTTTACTGCATGGATCCACACTGAAATTCCAGTCCGTTTTCCCTAGGGCCGCTGCTATTTCTTTCAACGCGTCCACTAAAAGAGAAAGCCGACGAGTCAAAGGAATAGCCATATCTTATGCAAAATAAGCACAAGCGAGGTCAAATTCGCATGCGTTGAATATATGTATAGCATCTTTCTTTACCTGTGAAAGGAAGCACAAACAAATACAACTCGGTGTACGTGCCAGCCAAAAACAGAAGAAGGAAAAAGAACATTACGATGAAAGCAATACAAGATCGGTGGGTTTCTTTTCTTTTCTTTTTTTTCCCCTCACCTTCGTCGTCAGGCAAAAGAGTGGCGGTAGCGCTGAGAAGGACAAGCACAGAGAAGAGAGATCGAGCCGAGAAGAGAATCGTCATCATTTCAGTCTCGAGCTCAATCCAGAGAGAGAGAGAGAGAGAGAGAGAGAGAGTTCTCAACGCTCTTTAACAGGAGTTTGGTAAAGAAAACTCGGCCAAGAGATAGAGAGATGATTGTTAAGCGAGTGCTCTTAGCTTCATGTATTTATGTGCAAAAATAGGGAGAGCAGACAAAGACTTTTCGCTCTTGTACTTCTACATGGGAGAGCGCTAGAGTGATGTGTGAAAGCAAGAGATAAATGTAGGATATTCTTTTACCAAAAAAAAAAAAAAATGTAGGATCTTCCATCTAGAATGGAGTAGTAAAGCTCTGTCCAACTCTTCTTGCGTAATTTTGTTCTTCCACTTACAATTGTCTTTTCCATTGCTCTGAGTTTGCTATGACCACGTCTCATATTTAGGTTATTAAATAGTTTATCGATGGTGGAGTCCAAATTCCGCCATCCTTAGAAACTTCATTAGCTCATTAAGTAGTTTGGAAATTAGTTTGGAAATTAAGTAGATTCACTTTTGTCGGACAAATCTTTTATCTCCTCTTTATTTTTACTTCAGTTGTAACAAATTATTGTTTTTCAGGGGTATCACCGTGTAGACCTAATCATCGAGGCCAATGAAACACTTTGCAAATCTTACAAATCGGTTAAGTCTAATTCTTTGACCCAGACTCATGTTGAATATAAATAATAGAAAATGTTGTCTTATCAAAATGTATATTATATATATATATATATATATATATATATATATATATATATATATATATATATATAATATATATGTCAAGTTTGGAATCAAACGTCTATGAATGGATGTCATGACCTAACCTCCGGTAAACCACCTAGGGTTTGACTAATGGATTACTAAGTCTAAACTTAAGTCAAACTCTCCTAAGCTCATATCAATTCGCGACTTAGGTTCAAGTATTTAGCATGCAAAAAATTATTATCTAAGAGTCGCCACTAATCTATTATTTAGTGGGTCGATTAAAAACCCAAGTAAAGTAACGGGAGATTTACTTTATTCCTGCAAACCAGAGATTGTGAGTTCGGGGACTTGATTACGCTAAATTTCTCTGAAATGTACCTTTTCTTTTTTATTCCAAAAAAATATTTTGTAGGCAACTTGAATTGATTTTAATTTGCCTTCCTAACATATGAGGTAACCATGCAGATGCACAAACTACCAATTTAACACTCAAGAAAATAAGAAATAAATTACGGGACTTACCTCATAAGAAAGCATCTACAATGTTATGTCAGAATTTACATCAACAACCCTATATATGATTTCTAATTAACACGCAGTCACTCAATTTTTTTAGGATTTTCTCTTATTTAATGAAATCTAAGTTATATGTCATGTAATTTAACTAAATGGCCTAATTCTAATGGCGGACAATTTCTAATTAAATGGACCTAGCAACAATTACTAAATGACATGCATTTCATGAACCTAATTCTATATGACACGCGCATGCTATTTTTGTGTTTTTTTATAAAAATTCGTAATTAAAAATTACTAACAAATAAAAATCTAACTAAAGTGAGATATTATCTATTTTAATATAGGAAATAGACTAATCTAAATCATATCTTAACTTAGAAATTTATCTCGACATGCAGTTTAATTCCAAGATATTATCTAACCTACATATCATCTAAACACGCATTCTAATATAATAGGAAAGGTATCTAACTATTCTATAATACAATTCTATCTAGAAAATCGATTCTAATTTAGATGATATGCAAATGCAATCTTTTTTGTATTTTTGGGATAAATAAAGCAATTAAAGTAAGAAAAGCAATCATATATCATCCAATCAATGCGAATAAGGAAATAATATCCAACTAACTTGAAATTTCGCGAATAAAATCGATCGATTGATCTTAAGCCTTAAAGATCAAAATCCCACGGAATCAATAATTCCATCTAAAGCCTTATATATGGAATCAAAGATTATATGCGGTTGCGAATTAGGAAGTAAATCCTAATTGAGATATATGTCTATCACTCATAGATATGCATGTGAGATATTAATAGACATATATTAGGCAGTAAAATATCTAAATCAAATTTAGACAAGATAATTACCTAATTTCGCAAGTAATATTCCCAAATTTGAACTCAACGGAATCGGCTCAATGGATGACTGGTAATGGCCCGTGGGTGAAGCTCGGCACGGTGGTGCTCCTCGGTAAAGGATGACTGTGGGCTCACGGTCAACAAACCTACAAGAATAAGAACTTCGTAGAATTGACTCGGTTCGGATACGAACAAGAACGGCAGTTATTGTCGGAAGGTGGGCGGTTCACAGTTGAGGTGCAGGAACGAGTCATTGAGATCGTCTAAAAATTTCGCCTGGGATGGCAATAAATCACCGCGGAAGTTGCTGAACAAACTTTAAAGGCAGCGTCGAGATTGGACTGCAATTTGACTCAAGAAAACCTGCAGCAAGAAAGATTCAGGTGGGGCTAAAGTAATGACATGGCAAGGACAATCTCTGACACGTTGGGAAATTGGTGGGTGCTGATGCTTCGTTGGTCGTCAGGGCTGGGTCTTCGGAATAAGTGAGCTTGATGGCAAAAGGTGCACAATGGCATGAGGAAAAACCATGATGTGAAGACCATGTGCGATTGCCAGAGGAACTCCACGATTTTCCCTCTAACTCACGATGGGACCATCTAAGAAGACAAAACCACCGTCTCCCTTTTCTCTCTTCTGGCTGAACGTGAATCTCTCTGTGTCTCTCTATATTATGTGCTTCGAGAAAAAATTAGCCAACTCCCGTTTTTTGTCTGTTCTTTGTCTGCCTATATAGACGTAACAATTTTAGTACTGAAGGAAAGGGGCGAGATTTTATTTCATCTTGAGAACGTCCCAGTATATTTGGCTTGATTTCGTCCATGGCCAGGCCGTGATTCTCTCTCTCTCTCTATTGATTTTTCCAATCTAACAAAAAAATCTCTTGCAAATATTGTCCGGGTAGATGACTAGTCTTTTCTCATCTTTCAGAGAAGATCCTTTCCTATATCAAGACCACGACACCAATTCTCCATATATATGAGATTTTAATGGAATAATAGCCCTACTGCTCATGATATTTCCAATTTCAGAACAATCCACATGCGTAGCACATGCAATTCTCAGTCAACATGAAGATTTACAAGCTTGACCAAATTTCCATCACCACGGGCTTAGTCCAATTAATTTTAGAGCCATTCACTCAAATTTTTCAGTTGCTGGTTCAATGCTGTTTACATAGCCATTGTCGAAAAGGGCTGAAATTTTCCAATCACATTACGAATCATGGAGTCGTCGATGAAGCATGTTCTAGATTTGGTCGAATTTGGAACCAGCGCGAGGTGGGTTTTGTACTTTCACCGCAGATACTACTCTTTGCCTTGGCCTAACATGGCGTCTTTTGTCTCCATTCCATGTTATAAACGCAAAAACAACCGCAGAAAAAACCACGGCACGTGATGTAAAATTCTGACTTTGACCAAATAATAATGGTTGCACGGACTACGTCATGCACAAGACTTAAGCCAAACGTCATTTTCCGGGCATGTCTAATCAGATTAATGTCAAGTTATCAGCGGTGTTTTAATCTTTTCAAGAACACAATTTAGGAGAGCTTTGAAAATTCCAAATTAACTTTAAACGATGAATTCTCAGGATGTTATCTTGCCGCTTACTTGGAGTCTTTTCTAGACTACGAGAAAACCAAGTAGATTGGGACAATTTTCAAGCCTATATGGGACGTCTAATAATCGTCCCAGAGTAACTAGGGGCAATTTGTTAAATGTGCCGTGCGTGTCGGGGTTTACATCGTCCCGGTATTCCTTTGGGATGCTCCTCAATGTTGGCTGGGTCCACCTCCTGTGAGGCCCAGCTAACATAAAACAAAATAAAAGCAAAACAAAAGAGAAAAGTCAAATAAATAAATAAAAAAGAACAAAAAGAAATAGTGAGTGGCTGCTTCGTGCAAGAGACCAGAGGAAAGAGGAGCAAAAGTGAGCCCCACTCACCCAAGAGCACCATAAGAAAAGGGGAGAAAGAAGAAGAAGAGGGCTGCAACTTCAGTCCCCATTCGAAGGTTAAACGTCAATGGAATCAACTCAAATTTGAGTATATTATTCATGAGATCGAGAACTGTGAGTTGATGGTTTTTGTTTGTCGAGAACCACATCCGAATTCTCCTATTGTGATTAGGGTTTTCTAATCTTGTTTATGTTTATATACTTTGTGGTAAGGAAATGAACTTATATTATTGATGTTTATCCTCTAGTATGTGACTAGAGAAGAGTACTTTGTGTATTCTATTATTTTTAGTAATTAGTAGAAATTTTTGGACAGTTCGTGATTTTTCCCACATTGGGTTTCCATGTTAAATCTTTGGCGTTATTGTTGACTTTATTTCCTTGTCGATTTGGCGCTATATTGCTTATTCCGAGGTTATATTAGCTGGTTGTTGTTGGGGTTAAGTTGATTTTGGTCAGTTTAGCTTCAGGAGAGAAATTGATCCTGGATTGTATTTGGTTCATGGTGAATTGTTGTCTTGAGTTCTCCCCAACAAAGTGGTGTCAGAGCTAGAGTTGAGATTCTAGTTATTCATGGAGGAAACTAGCGGCATAATGTTAAAGTAAATGCCTTGAATTACTCTATTTGGAAGCCTTGGATGGATGATATGTTATATTGCAAAAATTTGTTTAATTTAATTGAGGGTGATGAAGCTAAAGGAGATAAAGAAGATAAAGTGGGAGCAAATGAATCAGAAAACGGTTGGATTTATCTGACAATGGATTGATGATAGTATGTTTCATCACATTGCTTAAGAAACAAAGGCGGACACTTTGTGGAAGAAATTACAAGATCTCTACGAGAGGAGAACTCCACAAAATAACACTCTTCTAATTAAACGACCAGTGAATTTGAGATATAAGGAAGGGAGTACATATCAAAAAAACTTGAGTGAATTTCAAGATGTTATAAATCAATTGATAAATCTTGAGATTGACCTTGGTGATGAATTTAATCATATTTATTACTTGATACTCTTCCCAATAGTTGGGACACCTTGGTTGTGGCGTTAAACAACTCGGCTTCTTTTCATGTGCTTTCTATGAGTATGGTTAAAGAAAGCTTTTTCAATGAAGAAACAAAAAGAAAATGCTTGAATTATGTTTCTAAATCAGAGGCTCTTGTCATAGAAAATAGGGTAAGAATTCAATCAATAAAGTTTCATAATAATGATAATCAGGGCAAGTTAAGAGAAAGGTCTAAATCAAGGCCAATGAGGAATGTGAAGTTTTACAATTATGGTAAGATGGAACATTATGCAAAAGAATGTTGGTTGTCAAAGAGAGATAAATCCCGTGATAAAAATGAAGATTGAAAGAAAGAAGAAAAACAGGCTACAATGGCGATTGCATTCAATGGCGATATTGTGTTACTATGTGACGACAGATGTGTGAACTTTACATGCCAAGACTCTTCTTGGATTGTTAATTTCGCAGCTTCGTTTCATGTCACTCCACAGTGTAACTAGTTTGTTTCTTATCACAGTGGTGATTTTGATTGTGTTAGGATGGAAAATAGTGGTATTTCCAAATTTATTGGCATTGTTTATTTGGAAACCAATGTCGAATGTAATTTGCTTTTGAAAAATGTGAGACATGTTCCATATATTCAATTTCACTTTATCTCCAAGGGTGCCTTAAAGGATCATGGTTATCACAATTCTTTATTCGATGGCAAATAAAAGTTAACTAAAGGTTTCATGATAGTAGAAAATGATAAGAAGACAAACTCTCTCCACACCATGCGAGCTAATTTGATTAAAGAAGAGGTAAATGCAGTAGAGGATTCCTCAATTGATTTATGACATATGAGGCTTGGTCATCTTAGTGAGAAAGAGTTTGACACTCTTGCTAGGAAGAATCTACTACCATTAAATGAGAGAAATTTGAAGGAATGTATTCATTGTCTTATGGATAAGCGACATGGATTCTCATTCTATAGTTCCTCTCCACACATGAAATCAAATTTACTTGATTTAGTTCAAACTGATGTTTGTTGTATGGATGTTAAAACCCTTAGTGGTGCATTATACTTAGTGACATTCATTAATGACTACTCTTGAAAAGTGTGGGTTGTTGTTTTGAAATCTAAAGATCAGGTGTTTGCAGCTTTCAAGCAATTTCATCTCAACGTAAAAAGAGAAACCAATACGAAGCTTAAATGTATTCAAGTTGACAATGGTGGTGAATATAGAGACCCATTTGAACATTACTACAAGGAATATGTTATTAAGCTTGAGAAGACTATTTCGAAGACACCATAACAAAATAGAGTAGTGGAGAGAATGATCCAAACAATAAATAATCAGATTCGATGTATGCTCTCTCATGCAAGGTTGCCTAAACCATTTTAGGGTGAAACGATAAGAATAGCAATGGACTTGATAAGTCTTTTTCAATCGATTCCTCTTAAGGGGGATGTTCCTCAAAGAGTTTTCGAATGGGAAAGATGTTTCCTATAATCATCTAAAAGTGTTCGGTTGCGGAGCATTCGTGCATGTTCCAAGAGATGAAAGGTCCAGATTTGATGACAAGTCTAAGCAGTATATCTTCTTGGGTTATGGACATAAAGAGTCTAGTCGTAGGTTATGAGATCCAGTTATAAAGAAAGTCATTAGAAGTCGAGATGTGATGTTCTTTGAGCATCAAATTATTGAAGACATCGAGAAGCTAAAGAGACCAAAAAAGCATAGCTCAGTGTTCGGTTAGTTTCAGTCAAAATCTTCTTAGTGTGGGTGGAAATCATGGGGAAGAGGTGCACGAAAATCATGAAGATGGTGAATCTTCATATAATGTTGATTCTTCAATTGAGACGGGTAAAATGTCACGCTCTGATCCTCGAATGCGTGCCCATCCCTCACTTGGTCGATCAATAACGACGTCCTAAGATGCATCGCCGACCCTATTCATTTATAATACGCATGCAGAAGCATATAGAAAATCCCCAGACAATAAAACAATGAGATAGAAAAGTAGGGCCATATTTTTCACAATTGAAAAACCACAACCAAACTCTTATACACAGCAAACCACATAGTATATATTACAATACTATTCATAGAGTCTAATCTATCACACATCAGCCCACTCTTAAGGTTTGCAAAATAGGATGAGATCTCAATTCTCATCCGAGTCATACTCTGGATCCTCCTCCAGATCATCCTCCTCTTCTTCATCTTCAGGGTCTTCTCCAGAGTCCTCCTCTTTAGGCTCCTCCTCAGGCTCTGCTTCTGCAAGTTCCTCTTCTGGCCATTCCCACTCCTGAAAGTCAATCACCTACGGGACCCCATAATGTACATACTATACCTTCATCTAAGGACCTGAAAATTTTAAATCACGATGGGGTGAGACAATCTCTCAGCGAGTCTACACCCTAAACCCCGATTAAGAAGATAATTCACCTAGAAGCAACCTAAGCACACATCAAATAAGACTTACCTCGCCTCAACACCTCCCTGCACATTAGTACAACTCATACACATATGCATACATCAAACATATTGAACGACTGGAACACTGCACATTAATCATCAAATATTCACAGGGGTCCCGATTATAAGACCAAATCGTTATGACACGTCACATTCGTGCAACACAATTTTGTCCCATAATCAAGTGCGGCTATTTCACTCATTCAAGTGTTCCAGTTAATTATGACCCAACGGCCACGGCCAACTCAACAGTTAGCGGTCATCCAGCATAACCAGACGTCGTCCCGCTTCGTCGGACATGACAACGTCTACATCTACACGGCATTCCTGAATGAGCATCGACCCAGCCTCCACTACGACCAACATCCATTGACATGGGGCATTCCCGAAGGAGCATCATCCAACGTAAACGCATCATAACAGATTCCAATAGCGATCACACGCACATTCAATCTCGGCCAAGGACATCGTGCTTTGCACTCAAATGTCTCAATTTCAAATAATGTACTTGGCCTATTTTCTTCATATTAAAAACACCCGGTAAAATAATTGTACGTGGTCACACAGTCAAATTGTACCGTAAAGTGTGATATTCTCTCTTTTCCAAAAATCAACGATTTTATATAGTACATAAAACATTTTTGGCGTCAGAACCCGACACCCGGTATTTTTCTAATTAAATACCAAAAATTCTTATTTTTGAAATAATAATTAGAAATTATCATCCAGCACTCAATTGCATAAATTATCAATCAATTGTATGAACCAATACAACCATGACATTAGCATAAAATTCTGACGACCGGTTATCCCAGTATAATTTACACTAATTAATAAATAATTAAATAAATTACATTTAATTAAATTAATTGCAAATTACTTAAATTAAATCACTCAATTAAATTATCATAATCTAACCGGGCTAATTTACTTGAGCTAATTAAACTAATTTAACTAACTAACTACCTTGACTAATTAAGCTAACTAAATGGTCCAACTAACTACCTAACCACCTAGTTGAACTAACTAAATAATCCTAACCAATCTAGTTGAACTAACTAATCTCACTAATCTCAATTAACCCTAAACTAATCCCCCTAGGAGTAATTAACCCCCTAATTAGAGTTTAGGAGGTTAACTCACCGATTTAGCGCGAAAATTGGTTCATGGCGACAGCGGCGCGATGGCACCAAAACTCGGGCCTACGGTGGCACCAAAGGAGGCTGAAAAAGGGCCGAAAAAGGCCAAGCAAGCCTTAGCCCAAGGTCGAGATTTGCTTCTAAGCTAGGCTAGAACAAAGGGCCGAGGGGGCTGGTTGGATGGCAAGCTGGTGGCGGTGATGGCTAGTGGACGTGAGGGTAGCAGCTAGGCGAGCAGGGGTGGTCGGAGCTAGGACGGGTGGAGCTGGCATTCAGGCTAAACGCATGCCAGACCCAGGCGGACGGCGAGACAGCGTGGATGGGCGCGAGGACAAGCTCGCGGGCAACTAGGACGACCGGCGAGCATGCAGGCTAGGGATGCGGAGTTGGGCTCGGTTCAGTGGTTGGTTGTTTCGACAAGGGGCTGGAGGTAGTGGTTCAGCAACAATGGAGGAAGAAGAAGCTAAAGAAGAAGATGATGTAGTGGATATGCTGCTGGTCGACCAAGGGGGGAGGGAAGGAGAGGGAGAGAGGGGAACCAAGTGGAGACAAGAGCCTTGAAAGTATTTGCATGAGCCAATGAGCTTCAAGGTGAAATATCTAGGCCACTTGAGTGCCAATGCACAAAAGTCTAGCCCTTGCTAGCTAGGCTTCGGGTGCGTTTGGATGGGCATTTAAAAAGCCCCTTCAAGCCCCAAAACCCTTTCCCCCCAAATTGAAGTATTTGGCGATCATTCTTCAAGGGGCTTTCAAGTGAAAGTCAACCCTTAGGAATACTGAATGGCTCATTTAGTGAAAATAGTAAGTTGCCTATTTTTCCCTCAAAACTTTATTGAAAAACCACTTTTGCCCATTTTGAAAACAAAAAAAAAAAAACCTAGATCTCGTTCTCTTCCCACCCTTCCATCACTCTGCACCCTTCTCCCTCATGACGACCGCTTCTCGCTCGACTGCACTTTTCCTTTGCTCGCTCAAGTGCTCGTCCTCTGCAGGTTCGTCTCTCCTCTCTCCCCCTCGCTCCCGAAGCCCGGTGTTCCCGGTGAGGTTCTATTTTGGTTCAAACCTCCCTTAACCTAAGGATCTTGGCTTGGAGGCACCAAGGCAGCCGGCGGATTTGTATAAAGCTCGCCCTCTAGCCGCCTTCTCCGAGCCGGGTAGGGACCCTCGGTTGAACCTAAGTCCGTGAACCTCTTTGCCATGCTTGATCTGTCCTTTCTTGAGCGAGGTGGGAGTCGACTCCATTTCTTTAGTTATCGCTTGCGCCAGACCTGAATGAGTTCGTTTTGTTGAATCCTAATGTTGCTTATTCATTACTTTTGAGTTTGGGCGTGTGCTCGAGTTCCCAACAGATCAATGTTTGCTCCCCAACTCACTGCTCACCATGTGTTCGTTGAAATGGCCGAACCAAGTTAGCGTATAGTTTCATTCCGTTTCTGGGTTCATTGTTTGCTTGAAGTCTTATGTTTCAATGCCATGTGAGAGCTATTATGCTGGAGCGGAGATCACGTTTGCCGATCACTCGTGAAATGTACGAGTCTATTTCCACATGTTTCTCTTTTCTTCGTGTCCCCCTCTCTCTGATGGAAGAATTGGTGTGGGAAGTAAGATCTGATTGTAATGACTATCGGGGGATTTTGGGTCTCCAGAAAAAAGGCGTTCTTTTTTCAACTTGCTGTTCATGAATGATAAATGCAGGGATGCTGATGAGCTTTCCCTTTTTTTTCTGTTCCTGTCATATTGTTGTGTCATCTTGCGTTAATGGTTTAAAGTGAAACCATGATAACGTGCTGATGAGCTATTATGCTGTTCCGTTTTATAGGAGCAGCTGGTTCTGTACAAGGGTTTACTATAGAAGCGACTGATGCTAAAGCTGTGTGAAACAAATGGTATGAGTATAAGATATTTGGAGGAAGTGGACTCAGCCTTGGTTGGAGGCTGGACTGGTAGTACTTGAAGAGAGGAGTATACTTAGCTCAATTTTGTTACCTCAGCTCTTTTATTTCTTGTTAATCACTTAAAGCATCAACGATTTCTAGAATATTTCTGTTGAACTGATACCAGAGTGTTAAAAAGTCGATGCAAATCAACTTTGGGTGATCCAAGATGGTAGAAGTACCAAAATCTTGAACAATGCACTTGGATCTTGGTTTATTAAGGTATTCGTAATCCCGTGCAAGTTTTTGACAACCCAGTGTAAGAGTTCCAAAAAGTGGAGTGATGCAACTAGATCTTGCTTTATTATGGAGTATACCTCTCCAGTTACCCAGGCCTTTGCAGCAGATAACATAATGCAGAACCAAAAGAAAAGGTAAGAAAAAACAATTACCATTAGGTAGAAGATTCCCTTTAAAAGTCTGCTCGCCAGAATCGGGCCAAAGTTCATGCTTAGAACCATCAACAGCTGTAAATGAGATAAAAGATTCTGTAGGGTGCAACAGGGTGAATGTGGGGTGTACTCTCAAGCAGACCAACCTACAGCAGAATATAAACAACATTATAGGTGATCATCACCAATCTGAAAGTTTAGGGTGCAAAAGGGTGAATATGGGGTGAATATCCGACGATAAAAAACAAAAAGCATAAAATGCAGTTCTCTAATGATATCTCCATTTAATTTTCTGATTATATTTATTCACTGTAAGAAAAATGCAGGCTCAACTTTAAGCATGTACTCTCAATAGTGACGAGCAATGAGTTTTTCATAACATTTTCTTAGCATTAACATAATTCCTCATTTCATAAAGGCCTGTTATCAGAAGTCCTTTGTAGTTGTGTAACTTTCTCCAAGACTGTGTTTGGGCTGACCTTGAAAATCCACCAGAACCAGCACCAACTTTCCTGGCTACAAGGCTAGAGTCAATTCGAAACACCTTAGAGTTGTCCTTTCTGATAGATATGAGTCGTTGAATAACCAATCCACCGCCAATTTCACATTCCATCATAAGAGATTCCTCCTCTCCAGCATGCTCAAGATTTCTCCTACAGGGAATGCAGAGCACACGCAAGGTAAATCTAGTGCAAGAAAATAAAATTCCTATGTTTTGCAAAACAAAAGACAATAATGTTGATAAATAAATAATTCAACAGATTACAAGTGGTCAAATGCTTCTACGTAATTGAAAAGTCAAGTTCTACTCTGGTCTAATTTGCAAACTGCTGGATTTACTAAGAAGTATTCTGAGGCTTATTGAAAATACTGATGCAGATATGCACAGACTAGAAGAATTCTGATTCACTTCCTATTGTACCAAAGCCATTAAAGGATGTAGTATAACATATGTATCTGATATGGCACGTTTACGTGATCAAATAACTATGAATTTAGGAAGTAATTAAGGATATTTGTAATTTTTAAGGATAATGAGCTTCTTTCCTCAAAGCATATGTTATCATGTTTTTATTGTAATGAAAGTATTCTTATTGTAATTGAGAAAGAGAGCACGTAAATTTTTTCCATTTGATGTTTTTTAGCAAAAAAAAAAAAAGGAATTTAAATTTTAATAAAATTGTTTACACAACATCTTTAACATTGTTGTCAAATATAAATTAAAAAAGTCGCAAACATTATTTTTTTTAATTTTAAACAAATAAAAATTAAAATATTTAGATTAATCACCAAAGGGGCTTTGCAAATGTGTTTTCTACCAAATAGCATTTCTCTCAAAGTTACTTTTCAAAGCAAAATTTACCAAACGGTCTTTTCATTTCTTCCAAAACCCTTTAGGCTAAACTGCTTTGTATTTTCCCAATGAGCTTTCCAAATGCCGAACCAAATGCACCCTTCCTCCACAAGCAAATGCGCCAAATATGGATTACCAAGTGTCAGTATCTAACTTTCAAAAGGATCGAGTTTTTATTCCTTCTTTTTCTTATGCCCAGTCAAAAGAGCTTTACCATTAGAATAGAGTATTAAGTGGAAATCCCTGTGAAAAAAAGAAAAAAAGAATACAAATCTGTGGCAACAAGCTGTCTATCTCTCGAGCTCGAGAGAGATTTGATGGTGCTCTTGAAATTTTTTTCAAGCTAAGTTGAGTTCATTAAACTTTTAAAGCTAAAAGCCCTTTTGAACTAAGATTTTGTTCTTGGGCCCAGCCTTCTGGAGGCGTAGAATCGATGGATAAAAGACTTTCTGGATCAGCCCACGAAGAAGAAGAAGAAGAAGAAAAAAGGCCCAGCATTTGAGGAACTCGTTGGAATCGCGAGTCAACTCGCGATTCCAACGAGTTTAGCGAGTTTGACTTGTCATCCTGAAGCGATTCCTACTCGCGATTTTAAAAAGCATTTGGTTTCATGCTTATGGAGTTGAACCTTACCAAAGCCCAAAGGTAATTTCTCTCTCTCAGTGTTAGTTTTGCTTCTTGGGCAGCGAACATTCACTTCCGCTTTCTACTTCTTCTTCCTCAGTCGTCCTGCAATTACTTCTTCTTGTTCTTCCCATTTTTATTCAAATTGCAGCGCACCCATATTCTCAGTTTGTATTGGATTTTGAGGACACCCACACCCCCATCAAGCAGTAAGTACTTTGTATGACTTGGTGGGATTACTAAGACGTTTGCGCTCTGGCGTGTATGGTTGACTCGATACAGTTGATTCCTCTTGAATTTTTCGCTTTTATAGGTCGAGGTTAGATCACTACCCCGTGCCAGGAAGGAACCATGATTTTCCAATCGCGGGACCGAACTGCTCGGACCTCGAGAAATTACTCCTCTTTTTTTTTCTTTTTCTTTTTTTTTTGGCTTTCTAATGAAATAGCACATTTGATACATTTCATCGAATCTTCTTAAGTACAGGTTGATAACATCAGAATCCATGAAAACCCACGCGATCACAATTCCACGCCACCTGCTTGATTAAATTCCAGAAAGCATCTGCTTTGGGATGGTCTACTTAAATTATACATCTTTCTATTTGTACTGTCACCATGTACTTCAACTCTCTGTATCCATGCTAATTCTGAACACTTGACCAGTGATCCTCGAGGTTTCTCCTATATGCTCACCTTGAGGTTTTGCAATATCTCTGGTATTGGCAAAACTAGTGTCACGCTGAGCCATTGAAGTATGTTAACTAGCTTAAATATGTTCAATGCAACATACATTCATCTCTCCCCTATGACAGTGTGAACAGACAAGTTTCCCCTTGGCCTTCCTCTTCCGTTCACTATTTCCTGTCATTCAATATCTAATATTTTCTAACCGCACAAAACCGGGGTCGCTAGTATTCCTGTGTATGCTGGAAAATGATAGTTTATTTTTAAACTTTTGATTGCAGTGAAATCAGATCTTTAGCTGGTTGAGTTGTCTTCTCTTTGGTAGCTGATACCTGAAGTCAGAGGCAGGCAGTCATTCAGCTAAATGGTGAGTGTCATATTGACATTTTCTCCTTGTATTAGTACTAACTGTACAAGGAAGTGCAGCACATCAAAATGTTCCATCCTCCTAGGATATTACACCTCTTCTTGGACTCGTAAGATGGAGGACATTGTAGTATCCTCTTACCAGTCTCGTCATTATCATGGTCGGCTGAGTTTACAATTTTGTAAGCCAAGTGAGTTCCCCTCCCTCATAATTATCATGGTCGTCTAAGTCTGCAAATAATAAGCCAAATAAATTCCTTGCAGGAAGTCTTAGTAGTTACCTTAGCTATGCAGTTTCCTGTTCCTAATATTGGAGTACTTTTTTCTTTAATGAGGTACTCTTTAGTTGTTTCTTGCACCTTGGCTATAAAAATTTTGTGATTGTCAAATAGCTTATTACAAATTGCGTGTTACAGGCAATGTTGTTCAATTTTGAACACTTCTTTCCAGCTCTAACGTTGCCAATATTTGGTGCAGTCTTTCCTAGAGGCCATTCGTCTTTCTTCTCTTCAACAGTTTGTCAAGCGAACCAAGGGGATAGTGCCTTTAGTGGCGAAAACATTACACTAGATCAGCAAATTTTAGAGCAGGAGCTCCAAGTTGCCATCAAGGAGGAAAACTATGCAAAAGCTGCAAAACTCAGGGATACACTTCGTAGTATTCAAGAGGATAGCAAAGCATCCGTGCTAGCAACAAATGCTGAATTTTACAGATCATTTAAAAATGGAGATTTATCTGCCATGCAAGCTATTTGGTCAAAAGGGGATCATGTTTGTTGTGTACACCCAGGTGTCCTTGGCATATCTGGTTATGAATCAGTCATGGATAGTTGGATTCATGTATGGGGAAACTATGAGTTCCCATTGGAGATTGAGCTGCGAGAAGTTAGAGTCCATGTTAGAGGGGATTTGGGCTACGTAACTTGTGTGGAACTGGTTAAAACCAAAGGTAGCAGCTGGGGAGGGCAGTTTGTGACTAATGTGTTTGAGAGAAGTGATGGTCAATGGTCCATCTGTGTCCATCATGCTTCACCTGTTGACTTTTGAAGAGTGTTTGCTGAAATTTTTTTGTTCACTGGCAAAATTGTCTGTTTCTGATGGATCTGCTGCTCTAGTTTGATCTTGTCATGTTCTTTAATTGGTTGCTTGATTTTTTAGCATGTTATTCACTCTTTCTTGAAATCAAGGGAATAGTTTTGTTGTGAATGTAATCACACAAATGTTCGGTAAAGAAAAGGGTGACCCTCACAGTAAGTTGCTACTAGTCCAAACAGAACTAGCGACACTTAAAAGATTGTCATAGTGTTGAAGTTCGTTGCAGAAACTGTTCATCCCACTTGATGTATGGGGATTTCCACAGTATCTCCCTTGTCTTCGAGTTTTCTATGAAAGAAAATCATTAGATGGAGCGCCTCCTCGTGATGTGTCATCAGAATCTTATGGAAATTGAAATAGATGGTTCAAACAGAAGTTTTAATAGAATAGGGCTATGTCAAACAATCAAATATCATTTGATATCAGAGCTTGATGGAACTTTATGCATTCATAGGATGTTGTATCTTAATCTCTACAAAACTTTCATAATGTGGTCACTAAAAGCTATTTATCTCAAGATTGGAGCCCCAGCTCATTTGATTGAAAGACCAGAAGGTGAAGAATTGCGAAAATTAGAACTAATTTGGAGGTAAGAGTGTAGTTTGCAATGCAATCCGTGCTCACATCCCCCTCTCATCAGTGATGTGACGTATTGATATTTTCAATTTTCAACAATGAGAACTGATCCTTTCCATCAAAACAGCGTGGAGGTGAAGCATTGCTACCTCACAATTAGAGAAGATCTGCTAGGGTTGCAGATTCAACCTCTAAGATGACTTTCTTGTATTAACCAGTAAAGCAAATTGCAGTAACTCTATAAGCTAATAAAGCCATCCAAGCATCTTCCTCTTTCATGTCAAACTAGGCCCCTGCACCTGCAATACTAAGGTTGGTTCTGGGGACCCATCTTGACTAAATTTTACCGCCTACTGGAGGATCTTCCCATACAACGCTTATTCATTAATTTGTGCACCAGCTTGTAATCTAATATCGTAGAATGTGATGATAGCGGCTTTTCTGGTTCAGTGCACTAGTTTGATGATTAACCAACTCAAGCAAGTGCGATGTACCGTGCATTTGCAACTTAAAACTCTTCTATCATTTGAACAAGAGTCGTGAATCACATAATCACATGTAGGTGTAATTTGGCTTCTCTTTACTTTGATGGGATAATGTTTACAAAGAAATAATTGCAATAACTGGACAGGCCAACCAATTAATTCCGTCAATCCTGGAATAAATAAAGTAAAAGATCCAGTTCATTAATCCCGCCCAAACTCACCGTGTCATCAGCAGATGAACTTCCGGAAAACATTTGGTAATCCATGAAGCTAAGAAAAGGAGAGGGTAGATCATTCAGGAACATTCCTATAAAGAATTACAGCTCTCAAGTCAGGAACCAAGAAAAAAGGACATAAACGAATCAAGTAGTCTCAGGGTTTTCTCAAAGGAGGGATCAAATCCCTTGAAAATAGCCTAAAGTACCAAACATTTCATTTTCCGTGTAGTCAGAAGCTTCGACATCATATGCGGGCGGTATTATCTCAACTTCATTAACCCTCATAATCAGCCAACAAAACTTTTGCTTTCAAGTCAGGTGCAATCCCTTGATGATTGCGTGTGATGTGTCAGGCAGACAGCAAAATGCTGAGCAGTCCCCAGCCCCAATTCCCATTTAATTACACAAGATCCCTCAGCTTAAGCGCATTCCAAGCTGGAGTTCTCCAGCACTCCAAGTGCATCGAATGAAGAGGCAATTTATGACTTCGCCGCCCTCTCCACTCAACCATACAAGAAGGTGGTATTTATGCTTGTTTGCTTTACAAATGAACTCGAATCCATTTAAAACTCGTGATTAAGCTATAATAATTTCAGAGAACCATACTCCCTCGGTGTGACTGTCACAGGATGCATCAACAGTGCACGCCATTACCATTCATAGGTACGGCATTGCATGAGCCATTCAAAAACTTGGATGCATTTCCATTTATGCAACTTTTCATGACTGAGGGTCCATTATTTATGCCGTTGGAGATTGCCTTGCTTCCATAGCATAGGACTCCATCCCACTGCCCACATGAAGCTGCTATAAGTCCTGTTGCAGTTGAAAGTGAACAGTAAAACATTAAGGCAGGTTAATCAGAAGAAAGCTAAAATGCTGTCAATAGCAAACAAGAGTGAACTGGATAATGATTTCTATCTTACTGGCACTGCCAAATAAAATTGCTGAGCTAGGTGCCTAAGAAAATTTAAATATTCAAAATGATAATGCAAAAACTTCCACCATGGGTCAAAGAACCAATGAATTCTCCCAATTCCAACAGAATAAAACCGACGCAATAAGATTACCTTGGCAAAGACACAACTGAACAGACCAAGCAAATTCACAAGCAGTGACACTATTCTAGATGAATCATGGATGCTTCTCAGAAAGTCATCAATTAGGTTCATCAGTGATTGCATCAGCTCAAGAAAGTTCACCAGCAATATTAAGTGGAACTTTCTCTCTAAGATAGTGGTTACAGTGAACGAACGACAAATGTACAAATGAGTAGAAAACCATGGATACATTGATGTGTGCATGAATAGGGATGAGAAACATATTATATTCAACAATGCATTACCTAAAAAGAGACCAGAAGGTTTTCCTGGCCTTGACTTGAACTCAGGGTGGAACTGAGCACCTATGAAATACGGATGATCAGGAAGTTCCACAATCTGCAATCAATGTACAGAATTAAATATGAAATCAACACGAAAGGAGAAGTACTTAATAGCACTGAATCATCAGGTACTGCCACAATTATTACAAACAAACTACAATTGAAGTAAATAATATTAAGTTGTATTCAAAAACATAATAAAAGTACCATGAATACTTACTTCCATTCGCTGCCCACTTTCATCCCTGCCAACAAAGCGCAGGCCGGCCTTTTCCAGTTCTGGTACAACCTCAGGATTTACCTAGGTGATATCAACTAAACTTGTTAATAACCAAGCAAGCAAAAGAAAAGAAGATTACTCAGGACTGATATGACAAGCAGTTCTATGCTAATATGGATTCACCTCATATCTGTGCCGATGTCGCTCATCGACAAACCTTGCATTGCCATACCTAAAGGATTAAAAAATATATGAATACATCAAATATTTTCGTGATACATCATCTCCTGTAAGTGTGACACGACCATATAAAATACGATTTAGCCTTAAGCACTTGTTTATCCAAATTTAACACTCCTAAACATGAAACAAAGTTAAAAATCTCCCAATTCCTTACAACTTTGCAGATTTGCAGTCAGTGTTCCTGAAATAAGTCCTCCTTGATCCTAAACGCATCGTCCCTCCCATGTGAGTCTTTGAAACCTGATAAATGTAGCCCATGAATGAATGAAAAATGAATTTACTAAGCCAGAAGGAATTAAAATTATCATCTTTAGTAAAATATTGTAGAAGTACTGCATGCCTCTGGCATGAATATGACACAAGGATTCTTTGTCTCAGGATCAAATTCCGTGCTGTTTGCATCATGCAAACCCAACACAGATCTTGCAAAGTCTATAACAGCAATTTGCATCCCCAAGCAAATGCCCAAGAATGGGACATTATTTTCCCTTGCATACTTTGCTGCGAGAATCTTCCCTTGCACCCCCCTATCACCAAACCCTCCTGGAACCAGCACTCCATCAGCACCCTGTGCAAAAAGACAGTTCAGTTGTATAATCAGTTGAAATCATGGAACTAACTTGTATCAGCAAATGAGAAAATCAAAACTGCATATTGGGCCAAAAGGCTATTAAAGTATAAAACTAAATGTACCTTTAATGAACTCCATGCATCTTTATATGCCTCGGGAGACTGCTGGGAAAACTTAGTTGTCAATTAATATTGTCTATTGATTGTATACAATCTAACTTCTATTCGCAACATACAACAGAACAAAAATAATAAGTCACATAAGAAATGAGCTCAGCTTCACCTCTTTCCAAGTGATATCCTCCAGGTCGCTTGCAGGAACCCAGTCTACAATAAGTTTCCTTCGGCAGGCAACAGAAGCATGCAAAAGAGCCTGCCATATAACCCAAAGTATAAGAATCTTCTACAATACAACTTCTTAGCATTACATTGCACACATGGATTCTGCAAGCATATTTTTGATAAATTAATCTGTCATTATGAACAGACTGCACATTTACAGCCCAATGTGACACAGAACAAAATGCCAATCAGGAAGATGTTCCAGAAACTTCATTTCCCCAAAAGATTTTGAAATGGAAACAAGGAAATTGTAATTGTTTTCAAAAAGAGACTCATTTGGAAAATTTTCACACTACTAAAGTGGTTGCATCGGACTTGAGGGGCAAAATGTGAACCCAACCAGCAAGAACCAAAGAAAGGAAAATGCAATAAATCAAGTAATCAAAGCGCAAGCATTGCACAATCATCCAAGAGATGTATTATACAAAATGCCTGCAAAAATATGACTCTTCAGTAAGCCACTCACCTTCAAGACAGAGAGATAAGAATCTGACAGCCCTGTGTATTTTCCTACCATAGCAATTCGTACCTGCAATATGCACAAAATAAAAGCATGACAACTGATACCACACGGATAAATATGCCTAGATGGACCAAATAGAAGTTCAAGGCCTACCGGATCAGACAACTGGTCATAAACTTTTGTCCGAGCAGTCCATTCCTCCAACTCTGGCTTCCTTGCAATGCTGGAAAGAAATGGCAACATGTTGAGTGATGCCCAAGAAACCAGAACAAACGGGCAAGCATTCATTTATTGAATGATAAAACAAAAGGCGAGGGAGAACTGATTCACACCACATACCCCATAAGGTTCAGTCCCTTCAGAATTGCTTCATGTGCCTTTTGGTCCTATCATGAGGGGTTGAAAAGAGGCATGAAGAAGCTCTATTGAGCCTTTTGCTATGAAACAAATATGAAGGCGTATGGTTTGAATTTCAAAGTTCTTAAACTACTTACTCTTAGCAGCAAAGGAATGTGCCAAATGTTCGGGACATCATATAGAGTCATGATGTTTTCTACCTATAATCAAGTTGCTTACAAATGATTAATGATCGGTCAAAAAAGGCCAACAAAGCTTATCACCATTTAAGAGCAGTACCGGCACATGGCAAAATTGAGAGAGCTTTCCTTTAACATTCTCATCAAGCGCCTGTGACAGATGACCTGACAACTTTAGTCTACTATCAGCACAATTATTAAAAGAAGTACAGAAGTGATAGATGAGGCAAACCTTTGCACTTCTACAAGCTAGAATATTTGGAGTCAAACCCAGTCCTCTAAGACCTCGGACGCTATGCTGGGTAGGCTTTGTTTTCTGTGGGACAATATGACAGAGGCTATGGTTAGCATGCCAAGGACATAATTCAGGAACCCATCCATATCTAGCATCTTAAGAAATCAGTCAATTGACAAATTGATTCTAACAAAGATACCTGTTCACCAACAACATTGAGTACAGGAACAAGGCTGACATGAATCAAGCAGAAATTGCCAACTCCTGCAGAAATATTTAGGTGGCTAAACAACAATGTTTCGCCAAAAACTCTCAAGAGCAAATTTTCTTAAATCAAACATGGTGTAACCTTACCTACTCGGTAAGAGAATTGACCAAGTGCCTCGATAAATGGCATAGATTCGATATCCCCTGCATTGATATGAATTTAGTCCACCCAGAACCAGGAAAATGATAGTCACCACTAAAGCTACTTACCTATAGTTCCACCGAGTTCAATGACGCAGACATCTGCAGGGCCTTCTTGACCGTCAACCGGTATCATGGCTGCACGTTCTATCCACTCTTGAATGGCGTCCGTAATATGTGGAACCACCTAGAAAAGAGCAAAATTTGGTTAAAACTATAAGGAACCCAGCACTACAGAGAACCTAAAGTAAACGTAAAATTAAACCACGGACAATGCTACGTCCAGTTGAATAAGAGTAGTAATAGTTGCAAAGCTCTAACTTTTTACAATATCAAATTGCCTAACAGACCTGGACCGTCTTTCCGAGATAATCACCTCTTCTCTCCTTGTCAAGAACTGACTGTTAAAACACCAAAAATATGTTAAATTTAGGAAGGCGCATTTCTTGATTCTCAAGGACATCCATATACAGAATGCAAGAAATTTGATGAGTTGAATACCTGATAGATTTTGCCAGTTGTGATGTTATTATCCCGAGTTAAAGTGATGTCAAGAAATCTTTCATAATTTCCGAGGTCCAAATCCACCTAAGAAACGATTTCAGATGAACCTTTTACTCCACTGCCAGGAGAAAATTCTAGAGAACATGGGCAGAGAAGCAAAGAGCGCGCATATGCTCGATAAGCAAGTGCAAGTGTGCAAATGAGACATGTAGGTCAGTTACATGTACAAGGTTACCTCGCCACCATCATCTAAGACAAACACCTCGCCATGCTCGAAGGGGGACATAGTCCCAGCATCGGTGTTCAAATAAGGATCTGAAAAGCATCATAGAACAAGGAGAAACAATCAAACCAAAGGAGGCAAAGAAGCGTAAAAGAGATGGCAAGGCAGACAGGGGGGCGACAGAGGGGGGATACCAATCTTAATAGAAGTGACGCGGAGGCCGCAAGCTTTGAGGAGGACCCCGATGCTACTGGCAGTGACGCCCTTGCCGAGGCCGCTGACGACTCCACCCGTGACGAGGACGTACTTCATTGTCTCTGGCAAAAGCAAAAGCCCATGGGGCGTGCTAAACGTCAGTCGAGGTTTTGTCAATGAGGAAGGTATTAAGCAGCAAAGTCAAAAAGACGAGAGCGAGCGGTTTGTCGGGCGTGATGAAAACCAAAGGACAAGGCAAGAACAAAGCGGATAGACATGGATATGGATGTTAATCTGTAACGAGAGAAAAACAAAAGACAAAGGAAGAAACGGCTGTTGGGTGGGAACGGAGAGAATGATAAGAACCCTGTTCAGCTCACAATGGCGGTTGACACAAGGCCGCTCCCCACGACCGTTGCTCCGGTTTGCGTCGGCGTGAGACGTAAAGAGGTTAGTACCCTCGCTCTCTCTCGCTCTCTGTTTCTCTCTGTGTCTCGCTCGCTCGCTCGCTCGCGCGCTCTCGCTCTCTCGCTCTCTGTTTCTCTCTGTGTCTCGCTCTCGCTCTCGCTGGCTGGGCTTCCCTCCTTGGCGTGGCGGCGGGCGATGGGAGCGGCGATGTTTCAACTTCTTATTTAGAGAGAGACGAGGACTCCCCTAGTCGCCCCCACCCTCAAGAGGTAAAACACGGGAATCGAGAGGAGTTTAAATACCCACGAAGGGGAGATGCGAAAAGGCTAACTCCCAACTCAAACAGTAATATAAAAAAAAATCTCATATGATTTACTTGAAATGTTAAAGGTATATAAATATTCCAGCATCGCACTTTCCCCTTTCCCCTCTTTTTTTCTCGACATTCATCCATCTCCTTTTCTAATTCTATTAACTTTACGCTGCACGAGTCCGCTAGTTCTAAAATTATTGGCGACAATTATAATAAAAGTCTTATCAATCTGTCGCATTTATGAATTTCAATTATAAAACTTTTAGTTTGTTTATTTTAATTATTAAACTTAAAAAAAGTTTGACGTATTTGGATCTTTTCATTTATCCCATCAAAATAGTGATGATATTTTCTTGAACCAAATGGACTGATTATCCCTTTTCACAGACAAAGCATTTTAATATTTTGATATGGAATTCAATTGAGGCCATGTGTCTAAAAAAGAATAATTACTCATTCGAAATTCAGATTGCAGAGGGTCTTACGAAACACAAATCAAAAGATGCTTAGGTTAATTTTTTCATTCACTTACACTAATGAACAGCGGAAGGATTTGGCGAAATTGAGTTGAAATGGAGGAAGTGATAAACCTCTGAACGAGACAAGCAGGAGAATTAATTTCACTTCATGCTAAGGCTATAAAGTGAAAAATATATATATATATGAGAGAGAGAGGTTAAAAAGAAGGGGGGAACAGGAGACCTTGCTTGGCGCCGCCTAGTTGGCGGCTATTAGGGTTTCTCTGGTGCAGGAAACGCACGTGCCCATCAATGAAGCAGCTGGTCGTCCTCGTCCCGGAAGGTGCAGCGAGCTCCCCTGTTCCTCCTCCTCCTCCTTCCCCAAACCCTGCCTCCGCCTGTCTCCTCGACTCCGACCCTCCAGACCCTCCCGCTTCCGTCGCCGCCGAAGTGAACCGCCTTAGGCATGACCCCAATCCCGACCGCGCCTTCTCCGTCTTTCGTCCTGTGTCTTCCCTCTGTACCTCACTTTTGCCTCCTTCTTCTGCGTCCTCTCCCCCCTTCACCTCTCTCTCCCTGCTCCCGCCTCGATGTCGTCCTCTCCGCCTCATTGCCTTGCGGCAGGGTACTCTGCTCTTCCTTTCTTGATTCTCTTGCTCTGCTGGGCGGACACCCTCTCTTCCTATTTTCAGGCCTTGACGAGATGCCATCGATTCCTCTTTGTGATCCTTGGTGTTCTTGGGCATAAGTTCCTCCTATTCGCTTATCATTAATTAAAAAAAAAAAACCTGATATTTGCTTTTAATATTGATGACATATTATTAACTGAGCATTGGCATCTACAGTCTAATACTTGCAGGATGGCTTCTTTATGATGATTTGGGCTTTGTGCAGTACCATCTTACTGGAGAAGGGCCATGAATGAAGGCAGCAGCAGTGGACATCGGAGACACTGTCATGCTCTCCCATATAGGCGGACTCCAGTATAAGCATGGTCACTCAGGGAGATCCCAGCAGCCCGCCAATCGATGAGAACCTCATAAGCCAACGGGAGATGGTTATTGTAAGCAAAGGTATTGGAGGCGACCCAGTCTCGACGATGTGGTGGAATAACAAGCGAGCGGCTCCATCCAATTCGTGAGTCCTGCAAAGGGCCTTGGTATAAGTGTAGTCATTGGGAATAAAATCGAGCCACTTCAACTGCTCATACAAAGTGATGGCGGCAGCGGGATTGGGGCTCTCGATCAAGCTGTTGAAGTGGAGGCCGAACATAGGCCTTGACGAGGGAGTTGAGGGGGCCTGCTCAGCATAGCAAAGAGAATGCAGTAATGAAGGAATAGCAGAACACCGTGCAAAAGGAAGGAGATGATGCGGCAGGAGAAGCGAAATCGAGGCGGGAGCGGAAGGCGAAGGGGGAGAGGACGGAGATGAAAGTGGCCTAAGTGGGAGGGTCGACAGGAAAGTCACAGGAATCCAGGTGACGAAAGAAGGAGAAGATGAGGTTGGGGTGGTGCTTAAGCTGGTTCACTGCGGCGGCAACTGAAGTGGGAGAGATTGGAACCTGGGAACATTGGGAGGGTCTGGCGGGTCGGAGTCAAGGAGACGTGGAGGCAGAGAGGAACTGGGTTTGGGGAAGGAGGAACAGAGGAACTTCTTGGTGCACCTTACAACTGCAGGGGCGACCCCGTGTGCTTCATTGATGATGTAATGTGTGTGTTTCCTTCTTGCAACAAAGAATCCCTACTTAGACTAGTGACTCTTCAGCTGCCGCCATGTCAAAATACCGAAAATTTATAAAGAACAGCTTGAGAGAGAGAGAGAGTTGGAGAGACTTGACTCCTCTTCGAGATTCTCTAAGATGTATATTTTTTTTTTTTTAGTTTTCTATATCTCTTGATATTTCGCGCGTATATCTCATTTAATTGTGCATATCTTGATTGAAATAAATCATTTCATAAAATTAATAAATAGGTTGATGTACTTTTTATTATAATATATTAAATATACCGGAATTCTCCAATTAAATATATCACACCTCATACTAGGCAAACAAATTAGACTAAACATTTACTTTTAAAACAGTCGATCCATAAAATCTCATAAAGGTCACTGCGATGGCCTTATAGCCCTTGCCAAATTTGGATGATAGCAAGCACCTTCACTTGGTGCTGTCAACAGGGGCTATGGCCCTCGTCTGCAAAGTAGGGCAAGGACTGTTTGGTTGGAGAAAATTTCATCATTGTATTGACGAAGTAAATAAAAAGATTCAAATGCATCAACTTAAGTTTCATAACTAACATAAACAAACTAAAAGTTTCAGTATTGAAATGAACAAATGTATTCTGACAAGAAAAAAGGAATAAATATGACAAATGTTAGTACTTCTATTATAATTGTCCCAATTAACTTATGTCAATTAAGTAATGTAGATCATGTGATACAAAGGTTTAATTAGGTCTTTTATAAGTCTCTATATTTACAATAGTGTATATTACAAATGACAAACTAAGACCACTCAAAGATTTTCATACAAATAAAAAGCGATAATTTAATTAAACACGCAAGCCACACGAGGGGTGAATACGTGGGATGAAGATCTCAGCCCACAAGAAGAGAGAAGGCATTGGCTCAATTGTGGAGGCGAGTGGAACTAGAGCTTAGTTACGACTTTCTATCGATTCTAGATAAGTGTCAGATAAATCAAAAATGTGTTATAGAGTCAATCATATTTTACAAAGGAGCATGCGCTTTATGACCTCGTGAAGAGAAACTTTTTGTGGGCTATAGTGAAGAATTTTGTAAAATTAGTGTACAGTTCTTTGATTCTGCTTATGGTAAAGACTTATGCTAGATAGAGAAGTGAATGCAAAATAAATGACGTTCTGACAAAGATATTTTATTCCTAGCTTAGACCCACTTTCCATCGTCTTGTTGGAGTTGGAGTTGGCCCTTGGGAAGATATGCAAAAGTTCGACGACAAGATCCCTACACGTGAAATTGATAATTTTCAGGTTACCCCTCAACTCTTGCTCCCACTCCTACTCTGTCACTTTTATGATTGGGAGTTTAAATCATAGGATTGCCAAAATTGGTAGAAGGATTTAGGAATTTCAATTAGAAATTGATAATCAACATTCGAATCTCATCCATGCATGCAAAGTAATCGATTTATAAAACTTGCAGAATATTCACGGTATTACCTTATCATAATACTAGAGAGATTTTCAGGTGTTCTCGTGCACTTCATTCTCATTTGTTGTCCAGTAGAATCATCTTTACTATTATATTTCATATAAATAATACCCAACAAGCCGATAAAATCGTGTGGGATGACAGTGACAATGATGGTTTTAGTCCACACGAGAAGTTTCTCGGTCTAAACTAGATGGTTTTTCATTTGAATCAAACAATTTACTAGCATGTACCTTCTTGTATCAACTTAATCTATCAAACAAATTTTCTGTGAAAGATGGCTAGAACACGGCCCACATAACGACTCTGAACTTTTCAAGTATACTGGCTTTTTCTAGTCATGAAGGCCATTTCACTAAAATCTGTTTTCTGAACTTAAATTATTTAGATAAATACACTAGAAGTGTCATAATTTTAGTACGGCATTAATTTAAGTGTTACAAATTTAAAAAATTTATAACTTAAGTGCCATTGGCAATTTACCTTGCTAGAAAATCTAACATAGACACTAGTTGTCATATGTGGCATCAACGACGTTAACATGGACAAATAATAAAAAATTCAAAGATAAAAAAATTCCACATTGAAATGGAAAATTAATTAAAAAAAATCATGTAAGGCGATATATAAAAGATGGCAATCAAATATATAATTTTACTTCGATGTGACACTTAAATGAAAAAAGAAAAGTTATGACACTCAAGTGTTATCACACTCAAGTGATAGCCATATGCAAGTTATGGTACTCTTGCTTTCCTTATCCTAAGCATTTTTATTTATAGGTAAAATGGTTGGGTAGAGCCAATCAATGCAGCTATCCTCTGAACTTTACCATAAGGGTCTCATGTAAGCAAATGCCTTGCATTTTTTAATTCTTTATAAGACATATTGATAGAAATCGGTATCATATAATATAACTAGGTATTTCTCGTGAATGAGGTTTATCGCATATAAAATCCAAAACATTTAAAATTTAATTTTCAACAAAGATCAAAATAAAAATATCATCAAAACAATCATTATGTACTAATACATAAGTAGTATTAGTTATAAATTACCTCATTTGCCTCTATTTTTCCCAACCACTGTATAGTTCTGTACTCTAAACACCCATCATAGTCTTTTCTTATTTTACTCGCACCAACTCAAATAGAAATAAGTAGGTTAGATTTAATATTTAAATGAGCAATTACGTGAAAAGGACTAACGCATAAAGGCTCACAATTTTTCCATCTATTTTTTGACTTCCGACACCTCCTATCACCTTAAATTGATCATAATATCTCTTGCAAGTCCTAGATTTTGAGATTTTTTCTTACCTTTTTCTTCTTTTGTTTCTTTGTAAATTTTGATGCATTTAAAATTAAAAAAAAAAATGTATTTGCCAATAATTTGATTGGATTATCTTATAATGCAATTATAATTGTCAAAATTTTCTTGTCAACAACTAATTATTCCACTTAATCAGTCATACCTTTCAGTTTTGTCAATGTAGTCCTAAATTTTTGGGCGATATTCCAATGTAATCCTCCTCACCAATTGCCACCAAAAGTTGCTCATATAGTGCCTACTCATTGCCGATTGTCCTAGTTAGTATGTTGACGTAGGCAATTTGTTGATTCATGCTGCAATTTGCTACAACAATTGGCAAGAAATACTACATGTAAATATCGTGTAGATATGTAGGACTATATTGCCAAAATTGAAAAATTAAAATTAAATTGATATATGTACAATAGGTTTAAGATTACAAATATTTAAATAATCACTCCTTCAACAGACACATATATTAGCATTTTTTGAATAAATATACTATGAGTATCATAACTTTCGTGCAGTATTCACTTTAGCGTCATAAATTTGAAAAATCGATTACTTAAGTGCCATCGGCAATTTGCCTCATCGGAAAATCCAATATAGACGCCAATCATCTTATATGGCATCACCAGCTCTAACGTGGATAAATAATTTTAAAAAAAAATTAACAAGAATGAGAAATTAATTTAAAAAAAAAAATCCATGTAGGATGATTTGTTGGAAATGACACTTAAATAATCAATTTTACTCCAATATGACACTTAAGTGAGCGAAACCACACTCAAGTGAGTGTTGCACAAAAGTTATAACACTCATGTTGTACTTATCTTTATGTTATTCTGTCATAACATAGGTACCATCACTTGTCAATTTATTTGTGTGCACTATCTGCTGACCATTTTAAACTCATTGCCTACACTTGCTAAATTTACTCAAATATGAACCTTGAAGTGTCATAGATGCTGACATGGAAAAGGGGAACATTATTCATCAACTATGATGTGTGAAGTGTCGTGCAGACCTAAGGTTCGAACACCAAATTAGATCTTCTTCGTCAGCCTTGTGGCGTGTTATAAATCATCCCTTGAGTTTTACCCTTATTTCCAATCCTTGTCCTTGGACTGTTATGATCCGTTCCTCATGAGATCTTGGCACATAACGAGTTAATGAGAGGAGAAAAGGCCCTAAATTTAGATGGACTGACGCGAAAGGATCTTCCTTTTACATGCAATGGGTTTGGGGGGATGGGCCAGCACCTGCCACTCGTACATATGTACGTATATATCATACATATGTAAGTATATTCTCAGGGTCCATCTTCGTACATTGAACAGTGGCATTAACCTCAAATATCTTTCTGAGGCTAGTGCAGCCAGTGTGTTTTTTTCATCCTGGAGGAATAATCACGTGTACAGTCTGAGCCTGCTAGTGATTGGCTGGCGACATATGGGACAACTGGACAATCTTCCTTCGCATTCTCCGCAAGTCTGCAGTTAATCATGTTCACTGTATCAGTAAGCCTGGAAAGGAGAGCTGTAGTTAACAACGGCAAAGAACACTTTCAAGAAGCTTCACCATGTGACCGCAACCAAATGCCATGTTCTTGGGATTTGTCAGGCAAACAGGGCACACCTATACAGAGAACAGGAAGATGGATAAAAGAGGTAGTGAGCAATATTCTCAGTACTGGAAAGTCATCTGTTATGTTGCAAGATTGTAAGACAATTGTCAACGAGTCCCATTGCTCGGAAAAATTATGTTGTGGAATCTGGACCCAGCCTAGTTATTCACTAGAGCCAGAAATCAATGGATAACTGTGAAAGAAAATTACTCCTGGGTTCATTTCTTTGACAACTTCATGCGAAATTGGGTTTATCGTAGGACTAACTTCCTTGCATTTGTTTAATGGAATACTCCCGGTGGATTATATTGGAAAGATTTGGCAGAATGCTTTCAATATCAGGGATTACTTTAAAGTGTGCCTAACCGTGATTAACATTTGAATTGATAGATTACACCAGTGTGCCTCTCACTTTTCCAGTCCAGCAGTACCTTCCAGCTCAAAAAAACTTACAGATGAGAAAACAGGACTCGCAACCTTTGTCATCTTTACCTGGTTCTGTTGGTCATCAGATGTGGCTGAGAGGTTGGTAGGCATTCTGAGTATGCCATCGCTGTGCGGAATTCCCCCTGGTGGAGGACGTGGAACTACCCTTTTTGCTTTGCCCCTGGCATGACTTTTTGGTCCGATAAAAGGAATGGGCATACAGATTACGGTGAGATCAGGAAACAATAATTTAATCACTATATTTACTTAAAATAATGCAACATCCTGATTCATAAACCCTAAGGTTTTTGGACGGTGTTGCTATTTAATGGAATAAAAAGATGCTGAATGTTCGTAACGGGGAGAAAGATGTGGGACGCAGACATACGTACCCAAGCATTCCAAGCTCGAGGGTGGCTTTGTACTGGAAGGGAATCTCCATGAGAGCAGCAAGAGCGAATGCTGTTTCTTTCTCCGATGGACTTTCACTTTTAGACATGGTGGCAGTGAAATTCACAAACTGCTCAGACACAAATTTTCTTTAATGAAGTGTTGAACCTGAAATATTCTGCAAACTTTATAAATCGATTTAATTAAGATTTTTGGCCTGGGCAGTTGGCCTTGATTTAGAGTAGTTTGCATGCAGTTGGGGAGATTCTAACAAATGATTTTCAGCTCCTAAACTAAAAATCTCTCAATCCCTCATCAAACTGTGGCAATCATATGATATTAAACTCCCAATTCATAGGAGTGAGAGTAGGACGAGTAGGAGCGAGAGTAAAGAGGTGACCTGAAAATTATCAAATTCACGTGCAGGGATCTTGTCGTCGAACTTCTGCATATCTTCCCAAGGCCCATCTCCAACTCCAACAAGGACGATTGAAAGTGGGTATACGCTAGGAATAGAATATCTTTCTCAGAACACACACTTATTTTGCATTCACTTCTCTATGGAGCATAAGTCTGTACCATAACCAAAATTTAAGGACCGTACACTAATTTTGCATGATTCTCCGCAACAGCCAAATGAAGAATTTTGGCCGTAGAAAAAGGTTCATTTCACGAGGTTATAGAGCACATGCTCTTCTTGAAAAAATTTGATCTACTCTATAATGCGTCTCTGACACTCATCTAGAGTTGATAGAAAAAAGTAACAAAGCTCTAGTTCTACCTTGCTTCCACGATGGAGCTAACGGTCCTCTCTTCTTGTGGGCTGAGCTCTTGATCCCTTGTATCCGCACTCCTCGTGACCTGTGTGTTTAATTCAGTTATTGCTTTTCATTTGTATGAAAATCTTTGAGCAGTCTGTCATCAAGACTTAGTTAAACCTTTGTAGCACATGATATATATCACTTAATTTGTTAGATTCATCAATCCAAATCAAGACAAGTGCTGGAAGTCATGCCAGGGCATTGCATTTCCATTGACGACTCAACATGTATTTTCCCTTGTGTACCTCATTCATGCCTGTCTATTATTTTTCCTCTCCCTCCTTTTGGCGGGGCCTGAATGAAGGTGGTTGCACCACCCTTTGGGTGGAGAGAGAGAGAGATGATTTTTTGTTTTTTTAATCGTAGAGGCAATTCATGTTCAAACCTGGCCATCTGCGATGATAACTAATATATGGAATTGGCCACCACTTTTCTCCACAATGTCCACGGCAGCCTCAACTATCGGTCTGTAAGATGTTGGTCCTATTCAATAAAGCACAAAACGAGGTACTTGATACTAATCCAGAGAGAAAGGGAAGTGACAACTATAAACATGCCAGAAATCACCAACCTGAAAGTGTCAAACTTGGAACTATTTTTCTATAGCAGGCTAAAACTTCCTCAAATCCGTGGCAGGGGGAATGATCACTGTGAAAGCTGAATACTTCTCGATCATGAGTTGTGACTTAGAGAGTTGGGGGCAGGGAGATTAAGAAGGTGAGATACAGATACACCAGACAGAATTTAGGAAGCGAATAACCATGATATAGTAGATATATACAATAATAAAATAAAATATAATAAAAACCAGGCGCGTCCATCATACCATCTCCGAAGCCAAAGCAAGGAATTAAGTTGTCTTCGTCTAATGGAGCCAAAGTCTTTCCAATGATAGAGATGGCTGTCTCATAGGGATTCGGCACATCTCCGACGCTATGCAAGCTTCTCTTATTGAATGAGACCTTGCCTTGATAGCATTCGATTATGTTAGATGACGGAAACCAAGTTCTAAGTAAATTAACGAATTTCAAGGTTCAGCGCATGTTATAAAACCTGTCCACTCATTGCTTTTGGTGAAATCTATGCCGAGGATAAGATTGGAGGACTCCAGTCCAGCTTCTCTCAAGGCCGTCGTCACCTGTGCCAGAGCATCCATAGTTTAGCGCGGCGCACTGAGAACTTGCACCCTACTGGGGATACTTGGAGCAAACCACAGTCACGCCATGGAGTCCTCATTCGGCATGAGGGTTCCGCCATCTCGGCAGGGAAGAGGATACCTGATCAAGGGACGAGAAGCGATCTGGAATGAAGGCATATCTTTGCTTGGCGGGTGAATTCATTTGCACCTCTTCCTGATGGTGAAGAGATCTTCTGCTTATGCTTGTGCTTCTGGTGGTGGCAGGACGGCGGTGGTGCTGGCCGCAACAGAAGTTGCCCATATCTTCGCACTGACTTTGCCCAGAAGAAGAGTCTGAAGGCATGATTGAGAGACATCGCTTACGGTGGGCGTGAAGGCAAAGGAAGGAACAAATGCCTCCGGGTTGGCCCTGTAACAGCAACACCCACTTTTTTCCCGCTTTGATACCTTTTTCACGCGGCCACCAAAATAAACCGACTTGACGCTCACGCTAGGCCTGGGAATACCTGTATTTCGGGTCCTTACTTTAACCTCTAGAAGCTTGGTAGTTTGCATCTTTAAACTTTGGGCGTGTCAAGCGGAATTCTATTGTTCCTTGCCAAACAATACGGATTTATCTTGGGGTAAGTAAATTTCAATAGATGTTGATAGGTGTAAATATATCGTTGATATGAGAATATGAGCGAGGTTCTTTGTCCAAATAACTTGTTGTTAATTTACCAACACTTTTATGGAATTACCAATTTCTATTTGCTAGTTTGCACATTAACCATTTTTGTATTAACTCATTAACTTTTATTTGTGTAACCTATCAAGGTTTCATATTTACTAACTCTCACATGAATTTACCAACATAAATTAGGGTGATTTTCTGAACTTTGTCGAATTAAATTGCCAATCACATTTGAATCGTCAACTCTCATTTAAGTTACTTACTAATGTTTTGTCATTTTTTAAAAATTTTCCAAATTTTGAATTGAGTTATCAATTTTGATTTATCTTGATTAGCAACCTCTAACATCTAATAAACTCTTTTTAGATATTACTATCCTAGGGGAAATTACGAAAAAGGTCCTAAACGTATTGCACTTGTGGCAATTTAGTCATATACTTTTCAATTTGGTTAATTTAATCTTAAACATTTTAATTGTTCTAATTTAATCATAAACATTTTGAAAATTTGCTAGCTGTCTTATGTACCACAATCGGCACTAATATAGACAAATTTAAAAAAATGAATTTTTTTATTCTTTTATTTTTTTCTTTACTTTTATTTTTTCTAACCCTAGGCCAGCAAGGTCAACCACTGACCCTCTAGTGAGAGCCTCCACACCCCCAAGCCTAGTCTCGACAACCCTTGCATGTTGACCAATGAGGGTCACGATACCTTCACCTAGTTTGGGCAAGAGTCATGGCCCTCATTCGCTGACTAGTGAGGGCGGCACCGCCCTCGCCTAGGTCTAGGGCAAAGGCCCTCTCTCCCGTGGTTGACGAGAGTCATGATGCCCTTACCTAGACCAAGGGTCACTAGCCCTTGGTTGTGGTCAACAAGGATCAACCAATGACCTTGCTAGCCTAGGGTTGGGGGAAAAAGAAAAAAAGAAAAAAAAAAAAAAAAAAAAATTAAAATTAAAAAATTTGGAAACATCTTTTAAAAAAAAAATTGTCTTCATCAACCCCAGTCATAACACATAGGACAAATATTAGTAAACTCATACTAAGAGTCAGTAAATTTTAGATATTGATAAGAATGACAAATAAAAAATTAGTTAAAGATAACAAAGTTGAAAATTTGTAAATTGAAAAATAGAGTTTGTAATTAATAAGTTAATAGCAAGTTACTAATATTATTTCAAAAATCTACCAGCTCATTTTTTGAACGGAGCGATAAAAGTGTCCACTTGTGAGGAAATTCGTGTTTGAGGACTACTCTTTGGGGTCAAAAATTTTGCAAGTTCTTAATTAATTATCCAAGTCATATGACATTATCGCTAATATCTCGGTAATTATAGTGCATAAAGCATCACTCTTGAATTAAAATGAGAAAGGTATTTGCGAAATGCTAGAACTAAGATTAAAATATGTTTTTCCTTTTAAAACTATCCTCATTAAGGTTTGCGTTTGGTTCAAAGCATTTGCAATGGGCTTTGAGTCCAATGCAAATCTTTGAAAGCCTAAAGCTACTTGGGGAAAATGCAATTGTGTTTGGTAAAAATTTTTGCAAATGAGCTTTGAGTTGAACGTGCGTTTGGTAAAAACACTTTCGCAAAGGGCTTTGAGGGGTATAATATATATTTCTTTTCTTTTCTTTTCTTTTTTTTTTGAAAATTTAGCTAAGCCCTTCGCCGGACAAGCAAGGGCTGCGGCCCGCGGCTGCCGTCGGATGAGGTCGCCCGAGGTCGGGCGACCTCCCGGCGAGGGTCGCGCGACCCAGTTGAGGGCCGCCGGAGGTCGCTCGACCCAGGGGCCGGGCGACCCCGGGCGACCGCCGCCCGGGTCTCGCGGGCTGCAGCGGCCCTCGCCCGGGTCTCGCGAGGGTCGCACAACTCGACGCCGTCGCGCGACCCTCGCGAGACCCAGGGCGAGGGCCGCTGCGGCCGCGAGACCCGGGCGGCGGTCGCCCGGGTCGCGCGGCCCCCGGGTCGAGCAACCCTCGCCGAGGGTCGCCCGAGGTCGGGCGACCTCCGGCGGCCCTCGGCCGGGTCGCGCGACCTCGCCTGAGGTCGCCCGACCTCGGGGAGACCTCCGACGGCCGCCGAGCCGATCCGCTCGCCGGCGGCCGTCGCCTTCGCCGGTCCGGCGAAGGGGGCTCTCCTTTTTCAATTAAAAAATAAATAAATACAAGGGTAATAACGGAAATATGAAAAATCAATGAGGGTAATTTAGGAAAAAAAAAGAGGTTTTCAACATTTGGTGGAATGCTGAAAGCCCAAGGCTAGTCCCTACCAGCCTTGAGCTTTCGAAGGCATTTCCAAGGACCGGCTTTCATTTGAAAGCTCCTTGAAGTTGGTTGCCAAACACCCATATTTGGGCTGAAGGGGCTTTGGGGGCTGAATGGGCTTTCTAAATGCCCATCCAAATGCACACTAATTCTTTAGTTTTTTGGTTTTGCATTCCCAATGCTAGTATTTAGTCAAAAGCTATTTCAAAAGCTTGCCAAACGCTCAAGTATCTCATCAAACCCTTTGGGAAAGCCGAATCAAATACACCTTAAGAACATTTTGAATGCATTAAAGTGCAAGTAAGGAATTTATAGGCAAAACGAAAAGTCCAAGTAAAGAAGAGTGTGGAACATAGTAGTTCTTATCCGGTTAATAAATGCATTAACAATTAATTAGCCATAACTATCGAACTCTAAAAATCTTGAAAAAGAGAATAAGAACGTTTAGAGCAAAATATATACCAAACGCTCACTAGACATTTGGTTAATGCTGCGGGTGCGGGTCAGGTACATCGTTAAAATCTCTCTCACCATGCCCTTGTTCATTGTCTCAGAGTAGTTGTCATGTCTCTCCGTTCCTCTTACCTTTTCTCTCCTCCGCGCATTCACCAATTCATGCTACTGAGAATGCTAGATTTGTCGAATTATGAGTAGTCTTTGATGCAACATGTAAATATATCTCGAACCCGTCACTTTGAGGTCATTCGGTACAGTTTTCCAAAGCAGTTTTCACTATGACAAGGTATGCGACGACTTTATTCCGTAAACATTTCATAACTGCAGCGCCTACAGCTTTTACGAAAATTTTTATTCCAATGCTGCAACTTGACCGAAATGAAATACCAAACTTCCAAGTTATGAACAGCACAGTGACTCTTCAACCACGGCCGAAGTAAACGGGCTTCTTGAGCGTGTCAAGAGACCATTGGGCTATCGGAGAGGCGAGGACATCATAATCTCTTATGGATCTTAATCATCCTCTAATAATTTTCCTCAATCGTAGTTTGAGGAATCGTGAGGGGAGGGCGACAGAAGTGATCATTGACAGAATATCACTCTTATGAGTAATATAATATACTTTTTTGTCTGAAGAGCGAGCAAAAAGGCAATGCCCTTCTACGGAGACCCTTCCCACCGAACCTTTGCACATGCTATTACAGCTTCTCCTCTACCCCACCACCCTTTCCCCTTCTCTCTCTCTCTCTCTCTCTCTCTCTCTCTCTCTCTATATATATATATATATATATATATATACACGCATGCATCATTAAAACATCCCTTCCTCCTCATCCATCACTCTTCTCTCTACTTTTCTTCCTCGGATCTCGTCATTCTGCAGTAGACAAACCTATAATACCCTACTGTCCACATTGAAATTTGTATTAGCAAACAATGCACACCTCGAAACTCAAGGCGGCCATGGCGACTACAGCAGAAACCTATGCTGGCAGTCCTCCTGCCGTGGCTGCTGTCGCCAAGATCAACGGAAGGCCTGTCCTCCAACCCAACTGCAATCGTAGTACTACTGGTCCAACTCCCGCTTCTCTTGCCACCACTAAGAAAGTGCCTCTACCGATACCCACCAGTAACCATACTAACTCCTCTCCTCTTCCGCTCCCGCCTCCTAACTCCTTTCCCACTGCCAACCGATCATCACGGCCTCCCTTGAATTCTTGTCCGATCGGTGATGACTCGATGTTGAGAAGCAGCAGCAGAGGCACTACTCCTACTTTACTTGACCGAAAGAAGTCGAAAAGTTTCAATGGTAGGAGTAACGTCATGGTCGAGTCTTATTCATCATCACTGGTCCTGGAGAGCCCCGGAAGCATAGCAGCCGTGAGGAGGGAACAGATGGCCCTCCAACACGCCCAGCGCAAGATGCGGACTGCACATTATGGGAGATGTAAGTCAGCTAAGTTTGATGCCCGAGTTGTCCCTCTTGATTCTCCACCACCAACAGCGATGGCGATAATGGAGGAAAACAGGCGGTGCAGCTTCATCACCAGCAATTCAGGTCTGCTCTGTTGTGTCTGTGTGTTCATTTACGTAATCCTGCTGCTGACATTCCTAGTTCTGAATCCTGTGGAATTTATCCTATTTTCGTTTCATATTTTCTTGCAGATCCTCAGTACATCGCTTATCACGATGAAGAATGGGGAGTGCCGGTACATGATGACAGGTCCCTCCCTTTCTCTCTCTGCCTGCACGTGTGCGTGTTACAATCCTGATCCTGATGAATCAAGGATGATGCTATCACTGCAGGGTGTTGTTCGAACTGCTTGTGCTGAGTGGAGCTCAGGTTGGTTCAGACTGGACTTCAATCTTGAGGAGACGTCAAGATTTTAGGTGAGAATGACATAAGCTCCAACCAATTCAGGAACGAAAATGTCTAAAACTTACAGCTATACAGAGAAAACTCATTTTCTTCTTATTCCTACTGTGGACATCCAGGAACGCCTTTTCAGGATTCGAAGCAGAAATAGTCGCCACCTTCTCTGAAAAGCAGATCACATGGATTAGCTCCAAGTACGGTATTGATGTAACCCGAGTTCGTGGTGTTGTTGATAATTCCCTTCGCATCCTTGAGGTAATTCATTCCAATTACCGATTTGTCAATGTTCAATCAAATAATGTATGCACTAAGAAAGTAGATGATAAGTGCATGTGTAAAGGCATCAGTGGAAACGCCTGTTATGTCGTTAATTGCATAATTTTAATTTATCGCAATGCTTTTCTTCAGCAGAGAATTCCTCTATGGGGAAGAAATATATTAGATCTGATTATAAACCTAGACTAGACCGAAACCATTCCCCACAAGCCCAGACCTAGATAAATTCATGACCTGCTATTGATCAAACTCAGTAAGCAAGGTCACCAAAAAAAAAAAAAAAAAAATCACCTGACTTAGTAATCGACATTAAAGTAACATATATGCTTATGGTAATCTCAACGATGAGGAAATTGTAATACTGCAGATCAAGAGGGAATTTGGGTCGTTTGACAAATATATATGGGGATTTATCAACTACAAGCCAATTTCTACGCGATACAAATGGGGCCACAAGATTCCAGTGAAAACGTCAAAATCAGAGAGCATAAGCAAAGACATGGTAAGGAGGGGATTCAGATCCGTCGGTCCAACCGTAGTTCACTCCTTCATGCAAGCTGCTGGCCTCACCAATGACCACCTGATCACTTGCCATCGCCACCTTCAGTGCACGGAACTAGCAGAACAGACCACCGCTTGATCCGTCCTCCCACAGAAACTGCAAGAAAGCGAACCCATTTTTAACCAACTTGTAATTTCCTTGTTTACTTTATCGGTGACTGGCTTTAATTTGATTAAGATTGGCGGTGTGTATAGAGTAGCTATAGTCAGACAAAGAGAGGTGAAGATGAGTTGTTAGATATTTTATTAATGGTGATGTAATTAAAAGGGGAGTGGTTATGATTAGAGATGGGAGATGGATAAGATCTGGACAGGTAGAAAGGAATATGTGCATGTGCTAGTGGAAGTGCAACTGCAATTTGGGAGGCATGTCATGTGGGGGTGTTGTGGGGTTGTCAGTTTCTTTCCCCCCCTTTTTCTTTTCCAAAAGACTTTGCATTCCATGTGGAGGGGTGACCATCACGCTCCGCATTATTTGGTGTGTGAAGGCATGGAAAATGCATACGGAGGAGTAGGGCCACAAGCCTCACCAGTCACCACTCTCTTCATCTCCATCTCTTTGAGCTTTTCAGCATTTGGCTTTTGTTGAGTTAGTTTGAGTTGTACTTCTAACCCAATGGGCTGAGGGGGAAGAAAATATTATGCATCCTTCTCCCACCCATAAAAAAAAAAAAAAAAAAAAAAAAATAGAAAACAAAGAAAAATGTTTGGGTTTGGTGTGCTTAAAAGTGTTGGTGTGATAACTTTTTGCCCCATCCCCATGTGCATCTCTTCTGTTTACTTTCTGCACATGCAACTTCCCTTATTATAAGAAATGAGCAATACAGATACCAATACAGGTGCATCTTATATCTTTGTCATGTGCTGCGCTGTACCGAGATGGATCGTATATCTTCTTACATCTTATATCTTCCCCATGTGCCCGCTTGATTTGCATGCCTTTTCTCTTCTACTCTTGTCCGCCTTCCACGTTCTCCGGTAAGAGTGCAGCGATGTACTGAGACAGGTCGTAACCTCCTGAATGCAGTTTGTGTAGGTGCCTTCAAATGTCTTTAGTCAACATAATAATTGATCACAGTCGACACATCCACCGCTTTATGTCAATTTCAGGTACTGCTGTATTGTGTATTCCAGGAACAAACGGAGTAATATGAACTTCATGACTCTGCGGAGGCACTTCACCTTGCCTTACATTATTCGCTCCTTCATTAATTGAACCACACTAATTGGTAGAGATCGAATCAAACCAGCCTCAACCGTATTCACTAGGAATAGTTTTCAGGCAGCAACAGATACTCCTCAGTGAAACAGAATCTAATCGCTTGTTTGGTAAGGAATTGAGCCGAGATAGACACGTGAACCTCGAGACAATGGGATTAGAGAGGTGGGATCCGTAGCAGGT
Source organism: Eucalyptus marginata (assembly GCA_014182565.1). Taxonomy (NCBI): domain Eukaryota; kingdom Viridiplantae; phylum Streptophyta; class Magnoliopsida; order Myrtales; family Myrtaceae; genus Eucalyptus; species Eucalyptus marginata. The sequence continues at coordinate 15,288,624 of CM024590.1, read as the reverse complement.
TCAAAGGGAGCTTCTTGACAAAGCAATCCTACAAAGTAAAGAAGAGCTCATTTGGACTTGCAGGATGTCAATCACCGCATCCACTTCTCTTCCGCCTGAATCAAGTGTTAACCCATACTTGACGGTGAAGCTCGTTAGAATGGAACCGAGTTTCTCATTTAACTTTCTTTTTCGATTTATTGCATCTTTCAAGTTGATGACGTTCTTTCACATGATTCAAGCGCGTGTACCAATTCTCAAAAACTTATCTTGGATGAGTTATCTTGAACATTAGCACAAACCTAAGTTTCGGCCTTTCTCTTTGGACTTATGAAGAATATTTTCTAAGGAAATTAATTTAATTTTTCAGGAAACTGCGGGAAAAATTATAAAACAAATTGAGCGATTCTAATCATGTATTGAAGAACGGAATTCAAGTATTAATTGGAATCACTTGCAGAAAACATGACATAAAATAAATTTAACCTCCATCCATTGTTCAAGTTTGTGCTTGACGGAATTGTAGAGATTTAATGGCAATTCGACTGTAATTATGAGCACACTTTATTAATCCAATCCTCTCATCTACTGATGGTGTATTTTGAAAATAAGAGTTTGGCTTAGGAACCAACACAAATTGCACATGCTCATGCCTTTGACCAACCCCAACAAAGTGAACCCAGAACTGAGACAAAAGAAACATCATGAGACAAGCATCGTGAAGATGATGACAACCGGGTATTTCAGAATTTCGAACCTATTGAAAGTTTTGATCATGATTCTTCTTTCAAGTTTGAAATGTTTTTATCCAAAGATCAAGTTTTTACGATCGAGAAACTATTCCACATCGATTTGTTGATTTTGACCATCTTGATACCCACGGCGTTTTACTCCATGAACTTTTTGAATCACTTAAACTCAATTTTTTCTGCTCAATGAAGGAAGCAGTCCATCCTATTGTCGTGGCACTGTTTTATTTTTATCTTTTTTGGTCAGAATAAAACTTTCCATTACCAGAGGGACAAGCCCAATTACAACTTAAAGGAGCATCTGAACAAACAAGGTTCCAGAGAGCTTGAGGAGGCCTAGAAGCCCAATGACAAGGCAGGGCATTACATCTTTGGGCCTTTACCGACCAATCAGCAACTTTGTTCGCCATTCTATGGCAATGGGCTAAATGTGCTTTTGGGAGTTGGGCCAAGAGAGTTGTGCACTCGGTGATAAGAGGAGCAACTTCAGATGAAGGTTGAGCTGAACTTGACAAAAAGCTTATCAAGTTAAAACTGTCAAACTCAAGGATGTACTTCACTTTCTTATCTTCAGATCGTGAGAGGATGCATTCGAGGGTTTCCAAACATCCTAGAGTTTCAGCTTGCAAAGCCGAGCTTACTTGAACAATTGGCGAGACCATCCTCAATCTTGCCCGAAGAATCTTGACAAAAGCTAGCAATCTCTCCCTCCGTCGACGCCTCAATGAATCTTCCTTTTCCGGGTAGAGACTCTTTCGTTTTTCACTTTTCGAAAACAAAACTACACTTTGGATGAACTAGCATAAAATATTCAAACTGAATACAATGTATTTATGTATTTAAAAAGATTTCAATAGAACTTGATGAAACCTACAGTTTTGTACTTCGAATTTTAGTCACGGTTTTAAAGAAATCACTCCACTAAACCTCTTGCCCCTCAAAATGAATTTCATCCAGAAGATTTTGACCCTCTACCTCCATCCCAAAACATCTTCTTCGAACGCTAAGAGTTATTGCCCCAAAGTGTTTGGAACGCGAATATATGAAGAGAAAAAGTAGAGAAGAAAACAAATAAGAATTTTTACGTGAAAAACCCTTCTCAAAATCAGGAAAAAAGAAAAACCACGGTGCTGCACTAGGCAATCTTCCACTATGAGTATCAGTGTTACAAGCTCTAGGGTTACAAGTTTCAACGTCACAACTATAAAAGATATTGCCCTATATATAGCGGGAGTCTAGAGCATACATAATTAATATGGAAATTACATGTATACTATTACAAGATTGGTAACTATCTAAAATAAATTGTTTCTGCGCTTGAATATTATTTTCCTCTATTAGACTCCACAATTCTATCAATCTCCCACATGGAGGCTGATCTTTAAAAAGAAATAGCAATAATCTTTCATAGTCTTTATCTTTGTAGCTCAAATTGTCCTAGTGCAGCGGCCTCCTTCATCACTTATCATGGAGGCCAACTAAGGCAATACACAACCTCAGTTTCTCAGTAGTAACAACCTCATTTTCTCGGTAGTAACAACCTCTGTTAACATATCTGCTGGATTTTCTACACCAGGAATCTTCTTCAATGACAAAGTCCCATCATCTATTAATTGACGAATTTGATGAGACTTTAAATCAATGTGTTTTGTCCTTCAATGAATTACCGAATTCTTTGCAAGACAAATAGCACTCTAACTATCACTGAAAATAACACAATTATCTTGTTCCTTGCCTATCTTTTTCAAAAAAAAAAAAAAAAATTGGACCAAATTATCTCCTTACCAGCTTCGAATATAGCAACATACTCTGCCTCAGTCGTTGTGAGAGACACACATATCTAAAGTCTAGGCATCCAACTAATTGCAGTGCCACCTAAGGTAAAAACATAACTCGAGGTGCTCCTCCTATTGTCCAAGTTACCACCAAGATCTACATCAACAATGTCACGCCCCGACTCTCAAGCGCGCGCATATCCCACTGCGATCGATACAAATGCGATTTCTCAAGACTAGTCGCCGACCCTTTCATTTTTAATGCACATGCGGAAGCGAAACAACAACCCCTGACAACAAACAACATGGGATAGGAAAGTAGGGCAACATTTCACAAAAGCACACTTTTATAAACAACTGGGTTTATATACAAAAGGAGTTTAGGTAAAAGCCTACAAAATGATCGACTCTCAAAAGAAGCTATCCTACAACATACTAGTAGGACACAGACGTCGATCCTTCAGACTCCACCTCCACAGACTCTGGGGCTTCGGTCTTCCACCAACACCATCTAAGGACCTGAAAATGATTATATAATAACCAGGGAAACAATGTCTCAGCAAGTTCATTTCCTAAACCCCTATAATGAAGAAAATACGCCAAGGGTAGCCTAGCCACACAATCACTCAATGAGGACAAGGAACTTACCTCGCCTCAATTCTTTCATATATGTCAGTACAGTTCATATATCAATTATATATAATTAATGCACACCACAATCAAAACGTCTCATCAACTCAATCAATCACCAGCACTCCAATTGTTAATTTTGCCCCTTAAGGGTACCATCTACTCATAAGTTCGGTGTCTACTGGCACAGCCGGCATCGTCTCACCGCCATTGAGCAGGACCACGTATATATCTTAATAGACGGCTTCCCCGAAGGGGCGTAGATCCAGAATCTATTGCGACCCGAGTCACCTATTCATAACTTCGGCATCCTTCTGGCGTAACCTAGCATCGTCTCACCTCCATTGAGCACGGCGACGTCCATATCTTAATATACGGCTTCCCTGAAGGGGCGTAGGTCCAACATCTACTACGACCCGCAATCCAAAGAATGGATGTCGCGACCTAATTTTCGAGTGTGAACCACCTAAGGTTTGGCTAATGGATTGTTAAGCCTAGACTTAACTCGGGCTCTCCCAAGCCCATACCAATTCGCGACTTAAGTTCAAATTTCTTAACATGCAGATAGATTCTATTTAGGAGTCACCACTAATCTATTTTTTGGTGGGTCGATTAGAAACCCAAGTAAAGTAACGGGAGTTTTACTTTACTCCTACGAACTAGAGATTTTGGGTACGAGGACTTGGTTACACTAGATTTCTCTAATGCCCTTTCGGTACCATTTCTTTTATTTTCAAAAATGTTTTTGCAGGCAGTTTGGATTGATTTTAACTCTATTTCCCTAACATGTGAGACGATCATGTAGGTGCGCAAACCACCAATTGAACACCCAGATAAACAATGAATAAATTGCAAAAACTTACCTCAAAGCAACGAAAGCATCTGAAATGTTAAATTATAATCCGCATCAGTAACCCTAGATATGATTTCTAATTAACACGCAATTTCTTTTTTTTTGTTTGTTTTCAATTAGTTAATGACAATCATGCAATATGCAATGCAATATTAACTAAATGACCTAATTCTAATGACATGCAATTTCTAATTGAATGGACCTAGCAACGACCACTAAATGGTATGCATTTCATAAATTTAATCCTAATGACATGCATATGATATTTTTTTCTTAAAAAGAATGCAATTCATCCTAGAAAATAAAACTAATTTATTCTAAGACATTTTTTTGTATTTTTTATGAAATTCGAAATTAGGTAAAATGTGAAAATTATCTAACTAGATTAAGATCCTATTCAATTTGTATTAGGAATTGGGTTGAGCCAAATCCTAATTTAAACTAAAATATTATCTTAACCCAAATAATCTTAAAATGCAATCTATTTAAGAAAATGCCTAAACTTATAATAAATTAAGAAAAATATTATCTAAAATTAAACTAAGTGCAATTTCACCCTAATATGCCATGACGTGCAAAATATGCCCCATAATTCTACATGACATATGCATGATGATTTTTTTGTGGCTTTTCCTTTTTTCCAAAATTAAAATTTAACATGCAATTCAAATAATAATAAAATTAGCATCCCAAATGAATGTACTTTCTTTTTGTTTTCTTTTTTTCATGATTCAAAATAAAATTCCTATTCTAAATATGCAAGACAATAAAAAAAACAAACCTAATCCTAATTCGAACATTTTTTTTTTTTTTTTTTTTCTTTTTATTTCGAAATTAACAATTGCCAAATAATTAAACATGCAATTCAAGTTTTTAAAAAAAAAAAAAACTAGCAACCTAAATTAATTGATTTTTTTTTTTTTTAATTTTTTAATTTTTTAATTTTTATTTCAAAAATTCATGATAAATAGAATGTTTAGCCTAAATATGCAAATAACCCTAAAACATGCAATATTCTAACTCAAACGTATTTCAAGATAAATAAAGCAATCAAGTCCATTCGAAATTTCCCCAAAAAAGATATCACACATCGTTCGCGATCAAGGGATAATATTTCGCTAGTAAAATCAATAAATTATTCTTAAGCCTTAAAGATCAAAATATCAATTTTATTCCCACTTGATTAATTATTTCATCTAAAGCCTTATAGATGAAATAAAAAACCTTGGTGCGGTTGCGAATTAGGTGATATTGGGATTTTCAATTATGCATAGAGAAATATTTCAAATAAAAAAAAACAAGATATAAAAAGATAATAAAAAAATAAAATAATATAAACTTGCCTAATAAGATAAAGCAAAAATACCTAATTCGATTTTTTTTTTAAAAAAGGAAAAAGCTTGGCCGCTGGTTCGGGACTCCGGCGAGGATGAAGACACGCCGGCTAGGGTTCTGGCAAAAGTTCAGCAGGCACCAACAGCGAGCGATCGGTGAGCAGGTCAGCACGGGGCGGCGTCGCGGGCTGAGGAGGGACGTCGGAGCTGGGTGCGAGCATCGCAAGCGGTGGATTCAGGCGGCTGGGATCGGCAGAGGCAAGGTGTCACGGCGAAGCTCAGAGGTCGGTGTTCGGATCTGGACCGGCTACCATCGAGGGGCCGCGAGCAGCGAACGAGGAGGCAAGGGCGGCGAGCCGACTCGGGATCCGCTGGGTCACGAGTTGCAAGCGGACCGAGGGCGAGATCGGCGACGGAGCAGCAGATCGGGGAGCTGGGGCGCTGCAAATCAGTGACGGCGAAGGCGGCGTCGGGGCTACAGAGGGCGAGCAGCGGCGACGGAGCGTCGATGCGGCGCGACCTTCGGGCGTCAGGGGGCTATCTGCGGCCGAACACGGGGGCTCTGCGATTGACGCGGCGGGATCACAGCTACGGCGATGAGTGGGACAGCAACGTGGCGGCGCGATCACAAGGAAGGGCGGCTCAGCGGCGTCGGGACAGGGGCGCCGGGGGAGCTTCGGGCGCCGACGGGAGCGGACGACGATGGCCAATGGAGACTCCTCCTCCCCCTCCCCCGGCGAGGAAGATGAACAGCTGCGTGTGGGGGTGTTTCTTTTTCTTTTTCTCTTTTTTTTTGCTTTTTCTCTCTCTTACCTCACTTTTTCAGCTTTTGCTTTTTTGGTGCTTTTTTCACCCAACGGAAAAAGAACCCCTTTTACTTTGCCCGCGATGTATTTTTATAGATCCAAAAATGTATCATCGCAACATATATTTTTCCTTTTTTGCTTGCGCACGATACCCCCAAATATGTCATTGAAATATACACACCTTGCACAATATTCCCTTTTGTATTGTCGCATATTCTATCCAGAAAAATTCCCTCTTTGCACAAAATACACCCCCTAGTGTATATTACCTAAAAATATGAAAAAATCTGAACAGAATATGTGAAAATCTTCCTTTCACCGAAGGCCTAAAATAAAATAAAAATAAATAAAAATAAAAATAAAATGTTTCTAAACTATATGCCATTTTTTTTTAAATCAACCCAAAAAATTTAGGTGTCAACAATGGATATCCCATATGGGTAATGTCTAGCTTAAAAGCTCGAGACAAGTTCTCGTTAACCAACACACGATCAATCAATATCGGCCTGTAACACCATGCACGCACTCAAATGTCTCCATTAAAATGGTGATCCCGCCTATTTTCTTCATATTAAAAACACCCAAATGAAAATAAATGTATGTGTGGACCGGTAAATCAACCCGAAAATTCATGTCCTCCAATTTAAAATCTCACTGTTTTATATAGTATATAAAACTATTTTCAGTGTTAAAACCCAACACCCAGGATTTTCTGAATAAATATTGAAATTCACAATTTTTGGAATAAATTACCAAAATCTAATCAGCACTATATTTGCACAAATTAACATCCAATTGCGAAATCTGAACACACCATTGCAATTAAGACGAAATTCGGTCACCAGCCTATCCCGGTCTAATTTTCGAAAAATATTTAATAATTAAATAATTACTAAAATTAATTAAATAAATCAATTTAAATACTAAAATTGCTAACCTAGGCCGAAATTGCCTAATTAAATACCGAGACGGTCCGGAAAATTCCCGAACCAATCTAGATAATTAATACAACCTGTCTAGGCCTTAATTAATCTAAACTAACAACCTAACATGCAAAATTGGATAATTAAATTACTAATCTAATCTAACTAACCACCTAAACCTTAATTAACTTAAACTAATTACTCCCTAAGCATAATTAACCTACTAAGCGAGGTTTAGTGAGTTAACTCACTTGATTAGTGATCCGCTCAGACCAAAACGACGGGGACGTGACGAGGATCGATAAGTCCCAAAATGGGGACGCCAACGGGGCACGAATCAGGCCCGATAATTGACCCGAGGAAGCCCACGATTGGTTGGAATTTGACTGAGCTTCACGAGGGCTTGCAGCTTCAAGAAGATGGGCTTTGGTGGGGCTTCTCAAGGATGGTAGACTTTGGCTGCTCGTTGGACATAACAACGAATGAGCTGAAGATTGCTGAAAAAATCGATGGAAGGAGAGGCAACTCCGGATGCGTGGGTGATGGGCTGATGTGCGGCGTTGAAGGCCGAACAGGGACACAGGCGAGTGGAGGAAAAATCCGGTCAAAGCTGGAGCTTCGATGGGTATTAAAGTTGACCAAAGGAGGCTGGCACACGGACAAGTGGCTGAGGGGGCAACAAACCGAAGTCAGCTTCGGTGGAGTTGGGGTTGCTTTAGCGGCTTGTCTTCATGTAGCTGGATGAAGACACGTCGAAGAAAGAAGAACAAAAGGGGCAAAAGGTTTCGGTAGAGGTGGCAGTCATCTGCAAAGAGGAAATGAAAGCGAAGCAGAACCGCAGAGATGGAGTTGGCAAGCTGGCTGAGCGTGTGGAGGGGCTGCCGAAGGAGGAAGTCCATAAGGTCTATCCTCTCCATTGAATGCTTGGTCCCCCAAAAGCATCCAATCTTATCCTACTTGTCAATAATACTTTCTTGCAAAGTAAAACCACCAAATAATCAAATTTGAATGCCAAAATTGCTGCCCTAAACCATAGCTCCGAATTTAATTAATTTGGACTTCAATTTCTTCGAAAAATTCCCCAATTGATGTCCAATTTTGATGTAGAAAAAGCTCACATAATTTCTACAATTTTATTTCGCCAAGTAGCTCGGTTTGCAAGTCAAAAATCCCTTCAATTCGGCCAATCCAAATTTCCGTTATTTTCTGAAATGTCTAAATTGATTTTCCGTAAAAATCTCGGAATCACCGAAAATTTTTCAAAGGATGAGTAGACGTTCCTAAAATAAATTATAACCTAACAAAATTTTCAATTTTCGAAATCGGGTTCAAATTCGCGATTAATTTCAATCTGACACGATTTTAGCATGACTAAAGCTACCGGGTAGCTTTTAGGAATTTCTAGTGCAATTGACCCGTGGTCGATTATTTTCGAGCCACAATGTACATCTTCGACATATTGGTGACTCTCAATTGTTGTAAAAATCTCGATGTTTCAAATACGAACACAAGGTACCTAAAACGACAGAAAATCGGTCTAGTGCCGATCAACGAGAATTTTGCAATCAGGTGAAATCACCCACACTTAATCACACACCTCTATCGAATCGACCTATCTCCGGTCTCTGATCGATTTTTAATTGTGCCGTAATGACCTTTGCAAATTAGCATGGTCGAGTAGTCAATTCCTGGTCAAATTCTCAAGTCTATTGCGTTAAAATCCCTTAATAACTTCCCTAGACAGTCTAATTATCTCATGAGTGATCGGCTCAAAGAATAGCACTATAGGCGCGTTAACGAAAGACCCGATTTATTCAATTGAAAACATAATTGAAAATTTAGGCTGTCACAAAGAAAGCCTTGTAAAGTTACACCATTTTTCATAAAACATAACAACATACCTGAAGTGCCTCTCATGTTTCTTAATAACCACTTTACAACTTCCCAATGCTTTATTCCTGGATTTACCATGTATCTGCTCATAACACCCACTGCATGAGATTTGTCTGGTTGAGTACATACCAAAGCATACACTGAACTACCAACAATTGATGCATAAGGCACCTTAGCCATATACTCTCACTCTTCATTTGTCTGCGGTGACTACTTCTTTGAGAGCTTGAAGTGACTTCCTAAATGTATACTTCTGGGCTTTGCATTATGAACTCCAAATCTGTCTAACACTTTTTCACTGTACTTTTTTTTAGATAATTTTATAATTTCTTTGGATCTATCCCGCATGATCCTCATCCCAAGAATCTGATTTGATGCACCCAAGTTCTTCATCTCAAATTCCTTTGACAATTGCTGCTTCAATATGTTGATCTCCCTCATGCTAGATCCTACGATGAGCATATTATCCACATACAACAGTAAAATAATATAGCAGCCATCGAATTTCTTGAAATAACAATAGTGATCAATATCACTCCTAGTGAACCCATTACCACATAAAATTGTCGAATTTCTTGTATCACTGTCTAGAAGCCTGTTTCAAGCCATATAGACTTTTTTTCAATTTGCAAACATAATTTTCTTTTCTAGGAACTTGAAAACCTCTTGGTTATATCATGTAAATATCATCCTCCAAATTATCATGGAGAAATGCAATCTTAACATCTAACTGCTCCAGATGTAAATTCTCAGTGGCAACAATACTCAATACTAACCTGATAGTAGTCAATTTAACAATAGGGGAAAAAATCTCTGTATAATCAATTTCTTCCTTTTGCTGAAATCCTTTTACTATTAACCTTGCTTTATACCTTTTGCCACTATCAGGTTCTTCTTTGACCCAATACACCCACTCTGCATTGCTTTCTTCCCATTTGGTGATTGAGTTAACACCCAAGTTTTGTTTTTCTCGAGTGAATCTAACTCATCATGCATTGCTAACTCCAACTTAACATAATCTTTAACCTACAATGCTTCCGAAAAATTTTCTAGTTTGCTAGCATTAGTCAAAAGCAAATAATGCAATGATGGAGAATATCTTTGTACAGGTATAGGTTTTCTACTAGATCTTCTCAAAGTGGGTTCAGGTGTACGTAATTCTTGTTCTGGTTTTTTATTAAAATCAACAGCAATAGTTTCACGAATTTCAACGAGAACACTCTTAAAAACCTCCTCTAATTTAATCTTTATATTCTCCACCGTTTGTTTCTTCACACTAGATTCTGGCGTAGATTTGTCCTTATACAACATATTTTCATTGAATGTAACATCAGCAGTTCTTATTATTTTTCTATTTTGTTCATCCCAAAATCAATAACCAAAATAATCATAACCATATCCAATGAAAAAGCATTTCTTAGCTTTTGCATTGAACTTATCTCTATTTTTAGATTCTACGTGGACATACAAAACACAACAAAAAACTTTTAGATATGAGAGATTTACCTTCTTTCCACTGTATTCTTCTTCTGGTAACTTAAAATCAAATGGAACTAAAGGTCCTATATTAAATAAATACGTTGCTATGTTAATTGCATCCACCCAAAATGTCTTGGGTAATCTTGCATGCAACCTCATACTTCTTGCACACTCATTCGGAGTTCTATTCATCCTTCCAGCAACTCCATTTTGCTACGACTTGTTGAAAATAGTTCTTGCTATTTTGATTCCATTCTCTGCACAAAATTGCTTGAATTCCTTGCTATCATACTCACCACCATTATCGGACCTTAGACATTTAATTTTCGTGATGCCCATTATGAGCTGCTATATATTCCTAACAGATGTATGGCAACGAGCTCTCAAAGTATGCTGGTCGCACGGATTATTCACCAGTATGAATGTTACAGTGAGGAAAAGAGGATTCTGTTCGGCCCACCATGTGCAAGTGGGAGATGATGGATTTTTCCTTTTGATGGGCCTAAGTTGGCCCGTCCACCCATGTTGGGTCCAAAGGCTCGGCCCGTGAGTTGAGGGCCCATGGAGGAAGTTATTAAAGATAAAGGAAAATCTTGGAGGCGGTTAAGAAAAGAAGTTACGTATTTTTCCAAAGTGAGATTACGTTCTCTCTAAAAGTTACGTTTTCTTACACCGTTCTCTCCCGAAGAACTGAACAAGGATTATCCTCTGAAGAATTGTGTGGATTCTTCCTCTTTTCGCAACATCGGTGTTTAATCTGTGGAAACAAGGTACGTTCGATTATGTGATGTGCCTTAGGATTGGTGAATCATGTTTTACTAGGCTTGCTTCCGCTTCGTTGTTTTCTATTAGGGTTTGATTCTGTGTCGAATCGCTGTTTTTTTTAGGAATCCCGTTTTTTCCCATCAGCATGCTTCAATCATACAAAGTGGAGCAGATCAATGATGAGGAAGATCCAAAAGGTACGAAATCAATTGCATTAAAGTTTAACGTTGATTCTGATGATACAGATTCGAATGATGATATGGATGATGAAGAGCTGACCTTTATGATAAAGAAATTCAGAAAACTAAACAGAAATGGAAGAAGACTAAATTGGAAGAAGCAAAGCATGCAGAATTCCTAGAAGAGACCAACGGAAGACACTGAAACTAGTAAGGATGTCATATGCTTCGAGTGTAAGAAAAATGGGCATATCAAACCAAACTGTCCCTTATTGAAAAAGAAGAAAGGGAAGTCTGAAAAGTATAAGAAAGCTCTTAAAGCAGAAACCTGGAGTGACACCGAATGTGAAGAAAGCGAAGAAGAATTTGCAAACATATGTCGGATGGCTCATTCAGAGTCAGACTCAAAATCAGAAACAGACACTGATTCAGATTCTGATCAAGAAATTGAGGTTAGTCACTCAGAAATTCCTGTTAAAGTCTCTATGTATATAGATGAACTTTGCCTCAATTTTAAATTCTCTCTTAAAAGGATTTCCAAACTAAAAAAAGGAGAATTCTAAGCTTAGGCAACAAGAAGTGTCATGGAAAGAAAAGTTTGAAAGTCTGAAAAGAAGCTTTGATGATTTGAAAAAAAAAATTCTAATTCTCTTTCAAAAGAAAATGTTGTTTTGAAAATGGAGATTTCAGATATTTCAAAAAGATTTTCCAAAGGATCAAAAAAATTGGAGAAAATTCTTACAGCTCAAATACCCTATTTTAATAAATCTGGTTTGGGTATGACTAATGAAACTATTCCTCTAATTGATTTTCCTAAAGTAAAAGAGAGACTTAGACAAAAACCTGCAAAAACATTTTACAAAAATCATTTTCAAAAAGTTTTTGTAAAACCTGTCGACCGAAGTGCTCTCAGATGTTCTAAATGTAACAGCTCTAAACATTTTGAGAATGAATGTCCCAAAGTTTGGAGACCAGTTAAGAAGGATTGGGCAAAGACTGTTTTCAACACTAACTCTCCTTGACCCAAGAAAATCTAGGTACCAAAGAAAGTTTGAGTTTTTCTTCTAATTGTAGGTCACTATTAAAAGAAAAATCAAATGGTATTTAGATAATGGTTGTTCTAGGCATATGACAGGAGACTCAAGCTGCTTCGTAAAGCTTGTTAGACTAAAAGGAGGAAATGTTTCTTTTGGTGGAAACAGCAAAGGGAAGATTATAGGATGTGGAACAGTGAAGATTGAAAGTCTAACTATCAATAATGTTTCCTTGGTGAAAGGTTTAAACTACAATCTTCTGAGTATAAGTCAGCTCTGTGATATAGGGTTAAGAATAAACTTTCAAGAAGGTATTTGTTCTAGAATAAGTCAAGATCTCTCTCAGTCCTTTACTGGGCGAAAGCATGGCAATATATATCTTCTGGACGTAAATCTAGAAAATTCTCAATGCCTCATCTCAATACAAGATAAAGCAAGTCTCTAGCATTGAAAGCTTGATCATGTAAATATGAAGCAGATTGCCAAAATTTCATCAAATAAGTTGGTTCGAGGGCTTCCTAATTTGGCTTATAAGAAGTCTAATTTGTGCACTCCTTGTATATTGGGAAAACAAATCAGAAGTTCTTTTAAACTAATAACTTAGGTTTCTACCAGTCGTGTTTTGCAACTTCTCCATATGGATCTTTTTGGACCAACAAAAACTCAGAGTATTAGCAGAAAGAAATATTGTCTAGTAATTATGGATAATTATTCACGTTTCACTTGGGTATTCTTTTTGGCAAATAAGTCTGAAACTTTTTCTTATTTTTCAAAATTTGCCAAGAAAGTTCAGAACGAGAAAGGTCATACTATCTCAAGCATAAGAACATATCATAAAGGTAAGTTTGAAAATCGGGATTTTGTAAACTTCTATGATGAATCTGGATTTCAACATGTTTTCTCTTCTCCATATACTCCAGAACAAAATGGAGTTATGGAAAGGAAAAACAGATCTTTACAGGAGATGGCTAGAACTCTATTGATAGAAAGCAATATATCCTCTCGATTTTGAGCAAAAGCAGTTTCTACTACCTGTTATATAATCAACAATGTGTTTTTAAGGCCTATTCTAGAGAAAACTCCTTATGAAGTATATAAGGGGAAAAAGCCTATTGTTTCCTACTTTCTCGTTTTTGGTTGTAAGTGTTTTATCTTGAAGAATGCAAATGATCGATCTGGAAAGTTCGAAGAAAAATTGAATGAATGAATTTTTCTTGGCTATTCTATGTCAAATAAAGCCTACAGGGTCTTTAACAAGAAGACCCAATCTGTAGAAGAATCAATGAATGTTAGGTTTTAGGATTATATGCAGAATCAACCAAATCAGGTTCAACTTGAAGAGTTTGAACCAGTTCCAAATTTAATAAATTCCATTTCCCTCGGCGAAATTCAATCTTCTAGAGTACAGCAACAAGTAGAACAAGAAGATTCAAAAGGAACAGATGATCAATAGGTTGTCAAATCAAGTAGCAACTGGAAGCACAAATCAAGTCATCCCAAAGAACTCATCATTGGCAAAATTGATGAAGGAATTCGCACCAGATCCAAAGGAAAAGAAGATTCTAGTATAGTAGCACTTATTTCAGAAATAGAACCAAAAGGAGTGGAAGAAGCATTGTCTGACGAAAGCTGGATAGAAGCTATGCAGGAAGAACTAAGACAATTCGGCATTAACAATGTATGGGAACTGATTCCAAAACCCAAAGGAAAATCTGTGATTGGAACAAAGTTGGTATTCAGAAACAAGATGGATGAAAAATGTAAAGTAATTAGAAACAAAGCAAGGCTTGTGGCAAAAGGATGCACACAAGAAGAAGAGATAGACTACGACGAGACTTATGCACCAATAGCAAGGTTAGAAGCTATTAGATTATTACTTGCTTTTGCTTGTTATCAAAATTTCAGGTTATTCCATATAGATGTCAAAAGCGTTTTCCTTAATGGATTCATACAAGAAGAAGTCTATGTAGAATAACCCTTAGGATTTGAAGATCCAAGAAAACCAGACTCTGTCTACATGCTAAAGAAGGCTTTGTATGGTCTGAAGCAAGCACCTCGAGCTTGGTATGAAAGGTTAAGTAAGTTTTTGACAGATAATAGTTTTGAGAAAGGAAAAGTTGATACAACCTTATTTATAAAAAGAGAAGAAAAAGATTTTCTTCTTGTACAAATTTATGTAGATAATATAATCTTTGATTCTTCTAATGAAAATCTCTGCAAGAAGTTTTCAAGATCTATGTAGGAAGAATTTGAAATGAGCATGATGGGTGAATTGACTTCTTTCTGGGATTGCAAAGGAAGGAATATTTATTCACCAGGAGAAATACGACAAAGATATTATCAATAAGTTTGGAATGGAGAATTGCAAGAGAACAAAAAATCATATGTCAAGTTCATCAAAGCTCGACAAGGATGAAGGAGGAAAGAAAGTAGACCAAAAGCTACATAAAAGCATGATTGGTTCTCTACTTTATCTCACTGCCTCTAGACCTGACATTTTATTTAGTGTGTGCATCTATGCTAGATTTCAATCTGATCCAAAAGAATCGCATCTAAGTGCCGTTAAACCCATCATCAAATATGTTGGGACTTTTCCAAAGCTAGGTCTATGGTATCCAAAAGCAAGAGACTTTACTTGGTTATTTAAACGCTGATCTAGCCGGTTGTAGAGTTGATAGAAAGAGTACATCTAGCACATGTCAACTGTTGGGACAAATGCTGGTATCATGGTTCTCAAGGAAACAAAGTACGGTGGCACTATCTACAGCAAAAGCAGAATATGTTGCTCTTGGAAGTTGATGTTCTCAAATTCTATGGATTAGACAACAACTAAGAGACTTTGGAATAAAAGAATCCTGCACAGAAATCAGATGCAACAACACAAGTGCTAACAATCTTACTAGAAATCCAATTCTTTACTCAAGAGCAAAGCACATCGAGATTCGTCATCATTTCATAAGAGATCATGTTTAGAATGGCGAGATTGACATTCAATTTATTGAGTCAAAGAATCAACTAGCAGATATCTTTACGAAACCACCGGAGAAAAGCTTATTTGAATCAATTCGCAGCAAGTTGAACATTATGCTTCCTCTCGACTAAAGTCTACAATTAGTCAAACTCAGCATTTCAACTTAATGAAGTTATTTCAGTATGGAAATCTCTCCAATCCAGGTATTTTATTTTTGGTATGTAAAACTGAATAGGTATGATTATCACTGAATCATCTATTGCCTTTTTTTTATTTTTGGAAATTACAATTTCATTGCTGAATTTTCAAAGTTTATTTCAAATTTCTTTGACAGTTATTCTTTTTGAATTATTCTCTAAAAAGGCATTTCCTTATGTGACAATTCATTTACCTCATTTCGATTTCTTTAAATTCTGTGAATTATTTCCTTCAAGTACAGTACTTTCAAGCCCTAATTCTCAAGCTCTCTTTCTCTCGATTTTTCTCGCAAAATTTTCTACAAAAATCTCTTTCTCTCTTCCACTCGAACATGTTGTCGAAGTCCTCCAAATCTGCATCAATGTCGTTCCAGAGGAAATCTTCTCGCATTGCAAGTCGTGGCCCTCGCAACATGCCAGAAGGACCAACTCACTTTGATCTTACTGGAGAAGATTCTCCGCGAAGTTCTCCTCGTCAATCTATAGATGAGGAAGTTACGCAAGAGGCGACTCCTATCAAAGTAATGAGGCCTGAGGTACTTTTCAAGCATTATACGTTTTTGAAACAGGGTGGAAGTCCAATGACCTTTATCACTGACTTTCTAAAAGAAAATGTGTATGGAAATGAAACTCTGTTTTTGAAAACGATTGAAAGGTTAGGACTGGCGCCAAGAGGAACAGCAGAGAAGGAATTTGTGAATTTTCCTTTTGATCATCGTTTTGGGTCAGAAAATCAACCTGAGAATAAAGATGATGATGAGAGGATCTTTACAAATTTCCAACCAAGAATGGGTGTGGCTGCTGAGATTCCTAGAGAAAAAATGAAACTTTTTCGTTCAAAAGAGCATAGAAGGGTTTATGCTCAAATGTTGAATAGAGAAGTGATAAACCCACACATAGTAGACCTTGACTTTCTGGATTCTATAAAGGTTAACTTGAGGGAAAGGTTAGAAAATCTTCACTTTGAAAAATTTTGTGCAAAGACAACTAAAGCATATCCTGAATAAACTGCATATTTTTACTCGAATCTGTCATTTCGGATCAAACTCATATTCAGTTTATTGTCCGTGAAATAGTGTTTACTATGGATGTGGATATTCTGGCTGACATTTTGGGTGTAGAACGAAGTGGTTTTCTACCCATAAATGTATCCATCAATCAAGCCACTAGATTTCTCGTGAAGGACAGATTTCCGAGTGGGAGTATTACTTACTCTTGAATGCCAGCTTCAAACATTCTGCTGCACAAAATTGTGATCAATTGCATCAGACCCAAAGATGCCTCCAAGACTGATGTCTCGAGATTTGAAGCGAAGATCATGTGGGCAATTTGCAATGGCATTCCTTTTTCTCTCTCACACACTATCTTTTTGCATATGTACAGCTATGATGAAGGAAAAAGGACAACTACCCTACTCTGCCTTGATAACCAGATTATTCAGACATTTTCAGATTCAGTTACCCTCTCAACTTCGATCAAGGACTCTCACTCCTATGGAGATAGGAATGAAGATGATTTCCAAGATGAGGCTGAAAGATCTTGCTAAGGCCCTGGATCTTTTGAAGAAGGAATCATCTAGCAGAATCAAATAAGGCATTATTTCTGCTAGGAAGTGCAAGGGCAAGGATGTTTTGCAAAAGACTTCAAAGAAAAAGAAATCTATCCTTCTGCAAGATGAAGAGGAGGACGATGAAGATCTGACAATATCTGCCATTGCGTTGTGCAATCTTCAAGGTTCTGTTGATTCTAAAGAAACAGAAGAAGAAGAAGAAGAAGAAGAAGAAGGTGAAAAAGAAGAAGGAGAGAGTGAAGAATCTGAAGAAGAAGAGAATGAAGACTTAGAAGGAGATATTGGTACAATACCAGAATTGGAAGAAACTGAGGAAAACAGGGAAATTGCTACACAAGAAGAAGCAAATACTGAACCAGAAGAGCGTTCTTGTGCTGGAAAGGAGAAGTTACAAGAATGAGAAGTTTCGTCTCAACCTGAAGGTACCAAAACAGGGGGAGAACATGAGAAAACTCCACCAGCTGCACCTACTGCTAGTGATGGTATCAGTAGATCTCCTGCAGATGCTGAAGATGTTTTTGCATCTCATTTCCCTGAAGTTGATATTGAAGAGGAAACTCCAAGTCAGGGTAAGCAACAAACTACACACGTTCAAGTTGATGTTCCTTCACTTCTGGATACTCCACAGATTCACTTGCTAAAGCTAGTGTCCAAACCGAACCTGATGCAAACTATCCAAGAATAGTGGAACTTCTTTTGGAGATAAAGGCACAGCAATATGCCATGGAATTTGAGTTTCAAAAGTTACATGCTGCTTTAAGATCTACCTCAGAATTTCTTACCGGCAAGGTACAATCTCTTGATACTCAGGTTCAGACACTAAATCAATAGGCTTAGTAGATTGTAGCCAAAATGGAGAATGTATATCATCAGTGCCTACACAAGCTTGAGGAGACCGTGCAATCACTGGAGGATTTCCAACTTGTTCGTGTTCCAAAACAGCCCTGATCATCTTTTTACTCACTCTTTTCCTGACTAATTCTATCTTTTTGCTGATGACAAAAAGGGGGAGATAGAGAGCAGATTTAAAATTTGTGTTTTATTTTGGATTGTGTTGGATTGAACTTGTGGTTTTGTTGGTTTTGTTGTGGATCGTGGTTAACTTTTGTGGTTGTGGATTGAACTTTTGCAATGCTTGAACTCTAATTGTCTTCTTTTTGTAAAACTATTGAGACTAATATGTTTTGTGGATGCAGATTCTATGATATTATGTTCTATAAATAATCCATTCTTATTGTAAACTATCATGTGCTGCTAAAGTATTGCTTTGCAGAATATAAGTTTTAAATCTGCATGAAAGTTTTGCCACCATAAAAAATGGGGAGATTGTTGAGGAAACTCCTCTTAGGTTTTGAAGTTGACAAAACTTTTCTATTTCTATTATGAGGAATATTAGACTTCTGTGGAACTCTTTCAAAGTCTATCTTACATCAGAAGTCTGCCCCACTCTAACGAAGATCCAGACTAAACTCAAGTGAAGATCGAAAATATAATTAGACTCAAGATTATTTTTCTTCCCTCAAGGATTCAATACGAACAAGATACATATGGCTTCCTAGTTGGAAATCTCACTTACCTTTTTGGTATTATTGATTAAATCAATCACGGATTGATATATTCTTTTTGGAATGCAAGTTTACTTGGAAAGAATCTACTTATGGAAATCTAGATCCTGATTGTATGGGCGACTAGGATCATCGGACTTTCATCTCAATCTTCAAACGGCTTAAGATCTCTTTGATTGATTCTATCCAACGGGTTGATTGAAAGAATTCCTCTGAAAAGTGCCAACAGTCACAAAGGCATGGAGGAGTTTTTAAGGAGGTTTTTCGAGTCATTCGAAGGTGAGCGTGAAAGCTAGAATTCTAAAGTCTGAAACTTCTCTAATCACTTGTTCTTCCTCATATAGTGCTCAAACTTGTATTCGAAATAGAGAAACACTAAATAGTGACTTAGTGAGAAAAAGAAACTCTCTACTAAGTAGTCAGTATTGCTGTAATTCTCTTTCGATTCATAGTGAAAATCAACCAGAAGGCTATCAGCATAGGAGAGTGGACGTAGGCTTAATCTAAGCCAAACCACTATAAATCTTGTGTTCATTTTTTCTTCCCTAAACTCCTTTAATTTATCTACTGTGATACTTTTCTGATTTTCACTCTATTTGTTTGAGTCTAAATCTTTATTCAAAGTCTCTAGTTTAACAGACTCAGTTTAAAAGAAAAACATCTTTACTACAATTTGAGAATAATCGTCTTTACAACTATTCACCCCCCTCTAGGTGTTTATACTAGCTATTTCAGACTCCTTATTGAATTTTTCCCTCCAATCATATATTTGTATAGTCCCATTCTATCCATGGCCCTGCTACCCACAAGAAAGCATCATCCACATATAATGGTAACTATACAGTGTAAGAGTTTTCTTGATGTAGGTTACATTAATTAAGATTGTGATTTATCGTTTTACGAGGTAAGTCTAATAAAGTAAGACATAAGGTTTCTTAACAATCGAATATGGGTCTGGCTTGTGTGAGTTAAGTTGAGCCCGGCCCGTAATGAAAGGATCCGGCTAAACACTTTATAAATAGCGCTAAAGTCCTTCCTCTAACCCTTATCGTCATTTCAAAGGATTGGATTGTTGTTATTATGGATCAAAGATCATGGATTCTGAATCAGGTACACAAATTTCTACTCTTCTCTGTTCTTATGTTTGAGTTTCTAGTTATGTCGATTTTGGGATGCCGTTTCGATAGCCAACATACAAACCCTAGCTTTGTATTGAAGCATATATACATACCTACAAGACGCAGCCGCCCAGTCCAGTGCATTCAAAGAATTGGTGAAAACGCAAAGCAGATAGATGAGGCCTAATTGTTTTAGCACTTTCACTAGTTCCCAAAGACCCTTCAATGATTACTGAATGAGCCACTGCTCCAAGCTCCAACACCTGTGTGCTGGGCGTACAAAGCCAATAATCAACCATCACGATAGGTCCGAAATATACGTAGTCTCTACTTTTCTTTGCTGAAACCATACACATATGCAGCCGCATGATGACGACGAGTACACCGTGTCAATCGACCTACTTGGCCTATGATACGATGTCGGATCAG
Organism: Eucalyptus marginata; assembly: GCA_014182565.1. Lineage (NCBI taxonomy): Eukaryota > Viridiplantae > Streptophyta > Magnoliopsida > Myrtales > Myrtaceae > Eucalyptus > Eucalyptus marginata. The sequence continues at coordinate 15,268,375 of CM024590.1, read as the reverse complement.
CTCCAAGTGGGCGGGCTCCTCCAAACTCGTGGCGAAGAGGTGTTTTTTGTGAGCATGGCTGTGTGCAAAGTGCATGTGAAGAGCTTCTAAGTTAACCACTTGATCCCCAACTTCGTCATCATCAGCATTGGTCATGTTGGTGTCCACAATATTCACTTGCCGAGGCTTATGTGAAGAGTGCTTCCTATCGAGAACAATGGTCGCCAAGGAGTCAAACATTAGTGTCCCAATTGCGAACATCATAGCTATAAACGCCACAAATGGGAAAGTACATGTTCGTAAAATTCTAAACGCAAGTGAACGTGTCAAACAAGTAATATAATAATGAGAAAGAGTATCGTCCCACGAAGATCGATGATTAATAAACTAATGAAATACTAAAATAGATTAATTCTAAAATTTATCTAACAGATCAAAATATAATTTAGAATAAATTAAAAACAAAATTTGAAGACTAAATGCAATAAATCAATCGGATAAATATGTTATCGCATCCGACTTCACCATAACCACTAGATATGAATTTTATATTGTTGAAAGTACAAGAACGATATCAAACATATGATAGTGGAATTTCCTAACCTATTTACTATCCTATTTCTAGGTATAGTAAACCTACTCAGTTTACTAATTCACTATATCTCTATGTGAATTACAATAAACATAAGTGCATTAAAAACTATGAATATTCCCGGCTTACAATGAGTCTTTTGGATCACCTTATCACCGAAAGCTACACAAATAACATTGTATATCTCTATCCACGTTTAATTCATGGTTATATATTATAATGAGCAATTGCATATTATCAATTCTCAATCTCAAACATGCACATCAGATCATTCAAGTGGTGGCCAGTCACTCAAAAGCATTATGCACAATAATATACAACTCACATTAATGAAATCAATTGTAAAACATAAAAATCATGAAATTCACATCATCATGGTTAGGCTACACCGTAGCCCTAACAAAAGAAAATTAGTTTATAGTAGAAGAATAAATAAAAATATAAATCAATCCCAGCATCTTGAATCAAAGAACAAGAATTTTGTCATCACTTTTGTCTTCTCTTCAAAATACTTGAAAAACTCATAGAATAATGAAAAACGATCTAACAAAAACCTAGTTGCCCTCTCTAGCTCTCAATGTTCTCCTCTTCATAGGATATATCCAAGTTATCTAATCTCCCAACGCTTGCAGATAACATTAGGGAACAAAATTAAGGATTCCCTGATTTGATATCCATCTTCCACTGCTACTTGATTTGAATTCTTGATTTTTGCCATTCTTTTCCTTATCTTTTTCATATCTCATTATTCTGCATAAATAAGGAAAATTCAAATAATCATAAGGAAATCCAAATATTTTCTCATAGATATTGCATTAATTGTTGCCTAAAATAGGTAAAATAACTCTATTTTTATAGAGTTATCAATACCCCATAAATTTGTATCGAGGCGCGGTGAAGCTAAGCTTTGGAATGCCTCTGGTAACATGTGAAAGAAGCCCGTAGCAAGGATAACACCGGCAGCAAAGACCTTGATCATGAAGAAGGCATCATTTTGGGGACTCCAGCTGGGGATTTTCCAGGCCAACAATGGGATTCTCACTCCCACAACTCCTGCAAGGAGGATGGCAGCGATTGCAGCCACTTTTTATCTGATGAGAATGTCGCCTTTGGCATCATCGCTCCGCTTTGTGAGTTCACTATCGCACTCATACTCACGATTGGCTGGTACAACGGTGGTCGTGACGAGAACAACCAAAATGACAATGAACCCGGTGATCTTTAGGACGTCTAAATTTGCATTTATCATGGCTAATTAAGTCTGACGTGCAGGGCGGAAAGTAGTTTGGCAGAGTTTACAGTGATAGGCCTTTGGCTACTACTCGTCGAAGTGGAAGCACAGTGATAAGTCAAGAATGTATGCTATATTCAACAATGAAACAAATGAATGTGAGGAAGGAAAAACAAAAAAACAATGGTGGGAACATAATAATCGAGAATTTAGAGCTAAAAAGATAACCAGGGGGAACAAAATGAGATGGGAAAGATGGAGACAGAATGTTAGCTTAGATGCCATCGATGTGTTACGGTGAAGTTCAATGTTGTAGTTAACTCCAAGTTTGATGTCAAGTTATGTCTTCGTTCTTATCATTTCCCAGAATATGCTCGATTACATCGTTTTGGGTAGCACTGGTCTTTCATTAGCAAGAATAGCTGTTCAACTTCTATGCGTTTTATCTCACATAACTTTTGCTATCTTTCCAACTGTTAGCGTTAAGTGGGGATGAAAAGCAGCCTACTGTACCAAGCGACGTGTCTGACTCACATGAGACACGACCAGGAAAAAATTAAACAAAAGGAAAAAAGAAAGAAAATTTTAAAAATAATTATTTAAAAATGTCTAAGTTAGCGCTGGCAGTACCACATCAGTGACGACTGGTCAAATTTGACCTAATGAATTGAATTGACATAATTGCAACATATTTAGGAATTTTTGGGGTAACTTTTCCTAAATCATTAGCTAATCTGAAATTTACAACTTTCCAATTGATTAGCAAGTCACCAATTTATTTGAATTGTTATGATGGTTAGAATAGTAAAATGCCAGTTTGTTTTATAACTTACAAGAATTATTAGTACAATACTAGCAGTGCGAGGAATTTACCACCATCTCAATAAACCAGTAAGATAACCAATTTCTTTGCAATATTAATTTAGACCAACCTATAAGGAATTTACCAGCATTACATTTATTTATTCGCCGACGTCTTTGAAATTTCACAAGTGTGGTTAATGCAACTCCCAACATCATAAGGAATTTTTAATCATCTCAATAAATTAATAAGTTACCAACTTTGTTCAAATTCAACAAGCTGAATCAACTCTATAACGAATTACAAATATCCCAATGAATTAATAAGTTACCAATTTCTTTGAAATTTTATAAGTATGATTAGTAAACTACTAACAATATAGAGAACTTACAAATATTTTAATAAATTAGTAACTTACCAACTTTATTTAAATTTTATAATATTTTTTAGTAAAATTCCAGCCCCACACAAAACAATTAGATTGTTACAAACTTTTCAAATGTGGTTGGTAATTTAGTCAACATTATAATAAATTTAGAAATGCTTAATTGTTTATTGATGATAATATGCAAATAATTATTTACCGACGTGGGTGACCGATGGAACTCCTTAGTTCCTATGAGTATCATGAATGTACCAAAATATGCAAAAAATTTCCTTAAAACCGTACGAGTGTGGTGAATAAATTACAAACATTAGGGTGATTACTAATGAACCGTCTTTTATATGTAAATAACTACATGATAATTGTATACTTAAAGAAAATATTATATTGTTTTAACTATATTCTACATAATAAAGGTATATTTACATGGAAAAAACCAATATCAATTTAAAACTACTATAATTGCAAAAGGTTATATTTTGTGAAAATATGACGGTGTTGAAAAATTGTCTTTTAAATTTTGATTAATTTATAATTGCAAGAAGAGTCATTTTCTTACATTGTGCTACACGTGTTAATCCTATGTGCAAAGTTGAATAGACATGACTGACAAAGTGTTGGCTTAAATGACAAGACAACTTACTCCTCTTTTTCGAGTTTTTCAAGCCTAGTAGGAGACACTCCAGAAGAAAAACATTGAATGCACTAGGTTAATGGTGGCGAGTGCTCCCTTAAGATGGCTTGAGAATGTGGACTAGGTGAGGTGCACAGAAGCTAGCTTGAACACCACCACCCGATCAATTAGCTTTACTCAAAATTTACGTTGAGAGATACCTCAAGAAATGAAGTTAGTAGGGATGAGGAAAAGAACTAGATCGAATAAGGAATCACCCAAGCCGAACTGAACTAGCCTATTTTGGGTGGTTACATGAGTTCCTAAAAATTGGAATTCATAAGTATCGGTCTGGTTCGAGGTATGAACCACCATCTAGACCTAATCAATTTCTTTTTTTTTTTTTTTTACTTATAAAACTAAAAACCCTAAATTCTTCACTCTCCCGGGTTGGAAACCCTATTTGCCCCCATTGAGACTCACCTCTCTCGTAAACTCACATCTCTCTCTTTGTTACTAATTCACACCTCTCTCGCTCTCGATGCTCACTTTCAAACTATCAATCATGCCTCTTGCAACCTTGTGCTCACTCTCAATCATGCCTCTTTACAATTTAAGTAGCAAAAGAACATCCTAAGTGCCAAAACTTAGCACAAACGAATACGTAAGTGCAAAAAGCTAAAAAAGTGACACTTAAATAAGACATTTAAATGCTACATCCAGCGAACCTCGCCGGAAATGTTATGTGACAATTTTTTATTAATTTTGCTCGCTTACATGGCTCACTGGAAAGCTAACTCAATAAGAAAACACAAAAACGACGTCGTTTTGACACAATTGAAATTTTAATATAAAAATCAATTTAATTTAATTTAAAACCAAATTTATTAATAAAAAAGGAGGAAGATGAACAATAGCCGACGGCCGAGGGCTTAGCCCTCACCGCTGCCCCCCGTCACCGAGAAGGTGGGGGGACGGTCAGTGGGGTCGCCGAGCCATCGCCCAGATCTAGGGTAGCTAAATAACTATTTCACTGTATTTTAGCAACCCCAGCCGACCAACGACAAGGGCCTGTGAGTGCTCACCCAGATTTGGGGCGAGGGTCGGCGACCCTCGCCCAGTCGAGCTAAGGGCCGCCGCTTGCTTGGGGGTTCGCTCACAAACCCTCGCCGCCGGTCGGCTAGGGTCACCGGCCCTTGGCTAGGGCTCGGCGACCCCAGCCGACCCTCCCCACCTTCCCGATGACGGCAGGGGCTAAGCCCTCAATCGCCAACTATTGTTCATCTTCCTCCTTCCTCTTTTTTTTTTTTTTTTTTTTAAATTTGGTTTTAAATTTAATTTAATTAATTTTTATATTAATTATTTACCCAAGTTAGTAACAAAACGACGTCGTTTTAGCACTTGTCTAGCCACATTAGCATTTTTGTCGAATTTTCTCACCATTGACACTTAACTGATCCATTTTATTCTAATTTTGGTACTTAAGTGTCACTTTACTAACTTTTGCACTTAAGTATCTCCTTATGTCAAGTTTTGGTATTTGAGATGTCCCAAACTCCAATTTAAGCAAGTCTCTCTCTCTCTGCTTGTGTCTGTACACAATAATGGATTAAGGCTTTTACATGTCCTTATTAATATTAATCGAGCTAAATTTATGAGTTTTTGCTGTTGGGCAGAACTTGCCCCATGGCAATTGTGCACTCGTTCTATCTACAAACTGTTGATTTTGTCACAAACTCGTGTCAATTAATGAGTTGCGCGTTTCTCAAAACTGCTCTGCCACCACCAAGGGCAGCCACAAGCTCGCCGACGTGGTTCTTCCCGAAGTGATATTTTTCACAAGGATGCCTCATAGAAACTTTATTTTTATATCGTCCTTTGTTCAATGAGACATATCGCGTTTGATTCGGCTTTAGGAAAATGATTTTAAGAAAATGCAAATACATTTACTATAAAGGGGTTTGCAAAATGCTATAATGTTTAATCAATTGTAATTTTAAAGTGTATACAAAAATAACTTTGCCTTAAATACCATTTAGTAAAAAATACATTTGTAAATTGGTTTTTGCTATTTTTTTTTTTTTAAAAGAGTCTCAAAATCATTTTCGATTGAGCTCACCTCACCTAAGGTTGGACGACCTCAACGTTTGCCTAAGGTCACTCGACCTCAAGTGACAGCACTTGGATTGTGGAACCCAAGCGACACTTGGATCGTGCCACCACAGGCAATGCTACCTAAGGTAGGGCAACCTCAGGTGTGTGGAGAGTTGAACTTCTGCTTGGTGTCACTCAGCTTATTTTTCATCATTTGTACTCTCCAACCTAACATTTCCTTCTCAATCTTCAACTGGGAAATCAAAATCAATAAAGGTCAATAAGTGCGATCACTAATAAAAATATTAGGTACACAGGTGATGTTACGTCAAACTTGCAATAGACCATTGAATGGATGGCATGTGTTAACCTTGGAGCACACCATTAGAAATTTTGGAAGTGCTCACTCTCCCTTTGTCTATCTCCTCTCTTATGCACCTTTTATTTCTCTTCTTCTTCACCATTTCTTCATTTCTTTCCTCTTCTTTCCCTTTGGCATGTGGCTAGTACTCAGCCATGGCCGGCAACTAGTCACAAGCAAAGGTCGCATTTGCTAGATTCGGCGAGCGCTCAACCCTCACAACTAGGGTTAGGGTCAGATTCGGAAGTTATGGAGAGAGATGATGGCAGCGGAGCCATAAGGGATCTCAAGGATACGGGGGCTGAGGGACAGCTCAAGGTTGCAAATAACTAGAGGCTTAGGCTTGTTCTTAAACCTAGGGGGCGGCCGTCGGGGCAACAAATGACCTATGGAGGGAGGTGACGACATCAGAGTCACAAAGGACCTTGAGGATGCAAGGATTGAGGGAGAGCTGATGACGACAAGGAACTTGGGCTTGTTCTTGGACCCAAGGGGGCAGCCGCAGGGGCAAAAGACGACCTCAATGGTGAAGTCGTCATCGGAGGGAGATCGACAAACGAGGCGAGAGAGAGAGAGAGAGAATCGAGGAGAGAAAGAGCAGAGAGCATCCTCACGTGAGAGAGAAGAGAGAGAGTCAATCAAGGAGAGACGGAGCAAAGAGCGTCCTCGTGTGAGAGGGAAGAGAGAGAGAGAGCGAGCTACTTTCAGAGTTTAATTTTTTTTTAAAGTGAATCCAATAAGGACACATATCATCCATTCAATGAATCATTGCAAGTTTGACATAACATCACTTATGTACCTAATATTTTCTCACAATCAAGTTCTTTCAATTAACCTACATTGCATTCAAACAAGTGCTTACGTGGCGTCCTTAAATTGCATTTTTAAACATAAATTTCAAATGAAATTGCATTTTTCGATAGAAAATGGAGTTAATTAAAACAATGTTAGTATTCATTGTACTTTTTGTAAATATATAGGACGTAATGAATCAATTAAAAGATTTATAACTCAAAAGCATTCCATAAATGAGGTTTAAGATTTTGGATGGCAAATTTTTCATTGAACCCAGATGTAATTAGACTTAAAGAACAGACAATCTCATCCTCATATTAGCAATTATGCTGCGAACAGGCCCCATTAACACCGGGATGAGGCCATCCTCATGTGCGTCCTTTTCCTCAGTATAATAATTCGATTGACTACCGATGGAGACGACATTTATCTGCACATGGGGTCGCAGTACAAGAATGAAGAATGACGTGTTGATCATCATTATGATGGAGTCATGCCAAGAAATTACAGTGGCACTTTTGCTTAAAAGTTACACAGTAACAACGATGGAATGTTTGTCCCAGATGTATATCGAGCCGCCATGAGTCGGTGCTTCTGGCAGAAGATTGATGACGAATCATTGAATCTGACTCTAAAATGAGCTTTTTTCACTTGATGATTCACCACCGTCCCTACTCCTCCTTGGGTGGTCTCGGACTGCCAAGTCAGCATGGTCTCCCACCATCAAGCGCCATGTGGAGGTGTGGGGGCCTCTGGAGTAGAAAGAATTCTTCTCCCCAAAACAATTTTTTTCTTCTTTCCCCTATCACTACACCTGCACTGCACACACTAGCCTACACACTGATTTCACACTCTCTCTTATATCCTTTCTCCTTCCATCTCTGAAGAAGAAAGGGGACGTCCTTCTCTCTGCAGCAAAGGCGTTCTCTCTCCCTCTCCTTCATTCAAATTTTGGGTCTCCCCTTCACTCTTAGATTTTGCTCCTCGGGCCCTCTGCTTTGGCGTTCGTTGATGCTCGGGCACTCTTCGCTGCTTCCGCACTCTTTCGACGGTGGACATTTGTTTCAACGAATCTAAGTTGTTTCAGCATTGAAAAGGCTATCGAGAAGTCGAGGATGGTGGCATAACAAATGTCAGGGTGTGGCTGTTAGTGCTGCCGGCGAACAAGGGTGAGGACCACGAAGACAAAGGTGGTGGTGAAGGAGAGGACGAAGTTGGTGTTGCCGTTGAACATGCAGAATGAAGCCTTTTAGCAAGCGTTGCTTTTGTTTTGTTCTTTTATATTTTGGTGAAAATGGGTTGCTTTGTTGAGTTGTTGAGTTTTGTTGAACAAGTTTTGCTCTTGTTTTATTTCTAGTGTGGAGCACTAGAACCACGTTCCTTATTTTTTTTTTCCTTGATTTTTACTTTGTACAATTTGTGTTGAAAATTAATCCAGAAAATACACACTGTTTGTTGTAATCAGAACATCAATATAAAGAAGATGATAACGACTTTATAATATCCTTCCTTTTACAAATCTTGAAGAAGAAGAAAATAATATATCACTGAAAAATAACATAAAATTGGAGGTGAGGTACGGATAATCGAATCTCCTTAAGGCGATTAGTTCCTGCAAAAGGTGCTCCGCAGATTCACGAACTATGCCTCCCAAGATACAACACCTCGAACCCGTTTGGATTAGCACTATGCAAACAGGACTCAATCGAACCGTTCAATTGAACCAGCACACTCAGAAAAAATAGAAGAGTAGGAAAGTATATCAAAGTCTTTTGGAATCGAGTCGGAAAAACCAAAACTAAAAAACTGTTTTTTGAAGCTCTATGCTCCTATCTATTTATAGAGCTTTTTAGTTCATGTACTAAATGTTGGAAAAATTCTCTTAAGGTATTTTGAAGTCGACAAAACATTTCCATCAGTCTAGTCTGAAGACTTGCAGACTCTACTAGCAAAGTCTGAAGACCAAAGTCTGAAGATATCAAAACTCAAGTTTCAAAGTCTACTCTCATGGATAGTTTCCAGACCGACAAAGTTAAAACTTCTATTCTGATTCTATCTAGTATGGTTTTGACTCTAACGGTTAAGGAATATCTCTCAACTGGAATTAGCACTACAATATCTTATATTCGTATTCGAATAATCTAGATTCTCTAGATTCGCAACTTATATTTGGAAGGTTCTACTTATGGAAACCAAGATCCTGATTGTATGGGTGAGCAAGATTGATGGGCTATCAACACTTGCCTTAAAAAGCTCGAGATCTCTCTAAATTGATTCTGTTTAACGGGTTGATTGGAAGAACTTCTTTGGAAGGTGCCAACGGTAATGAAGGCATGAAGGAGTATTTAAGAGAGACGCTCAAGTTGTTGAAGGGTGCTAGATAGAAGAATTCCAAAGTCTGAATCTCCTTGTTATTTTGTGATCCTATTCTTCGAGCTATACTTGTAATCAAAAGAGAGACTAAAGTGTGGTGAGACCTTGAGGAAGTATAGTAGAGTCTCTACACTGTGGAATCAAGGGCGTGAGATTGTAAACTCTCTTTTTGATTCTTAGTGAAATCCAACCAGAGGGTTGTCCGTGCGGGAGAGTGGACGTAGGCTTGGTCTAAGCCGAACCACTATAAATCTGGAGTCTTGATTCTCTATCCCTAATCCTTTTACTTTTCATTACTTTCATTTGCAGCGATTATTGTTTTTAAATCCTTAATCTCTCATCAAAGAAATTGCCTATACATTTGGTTAAAATTATAAAAATCGTCTTAGTCACCTATTCACCCCCCTCTAGGTGCTCGTACTAGTTCTAACAATTGGTATCAGAGCTTGTATACTCGTTTATAAGAAGTGTTTTTACTTCTGAGTAAAAGATCTATGGCTAGTATGTTGCCTACAGGGTTGGTTGAAGGTCAAAGGAACACCAGACCTCCATACTTTGATGGAAAAGACTACAGCATATGGAAAAACAAGATGAAAGCATTCCTAAGATCGAAAGATCCTTTGGAATGGGAAGTAGTAGACAAAGGAATCATTCCTGCTGCTGTATCATAATCAAAGAGAGGAAAAGAAGTTGTTGTTCCTATCGAGATGACTCAAGAATAAATAACCAAGAGACAGACTTTTGACGCTAAAGACATTTATTCCTTATATTGTGCTTTATCCCCTACTGAGTATAACAAAATATCCTCTTGTGATACAGCAAAAGAAGTCTGGGATAGGCTTCACATCACCTATGAAGGAACTGATCGAGTGAAAGAGACAAGGATCAACATTCTTTTGGGACAATATGAAGTTTTCAAGATGAGATCAGGAGAATCAATAACTGACATGTTTAGCCGTTTTACTGAAATTGTGAATGGTCTTGAATATCAGGGACATCCAATCTCAGGACATATGAAGGTCAACAAACTTCTGTGTGAACTCTCTAAAGATTGGAATTACATAAAGACTTCAATAAGAGAGACATAGAGGATTGCTCCACTCTCTGTAGATGAACTGGTTGGAGCTCTTCAGTCTTACGAAGTAAAGCACACCAACGAAGAAGAAGATTCAAAAGGTAAGAAATCCATTACCTTAAAGTCTAATGATTATTCTGATGCTACAGACTCCGAAGAAGATCTAGATTATGAAGAACTGGCACTCATGATAAAGAGATTCAGAAAGCTGAACGAAAGGGAAGAAAATTCAATTGGAAGAAACAAAGCTCACAAAGGTTTCGAACAAATCAACAGAGGAAGATGATTCCAACAAAGAAGTGACTTGCTTTGAATGCAAGAAAAAGGGACACATCAGACCCAATTATCCTCTGTTAAGGAAAATGAAAGGAAAGGAAAGGCTGAGAAATACAGAAAGGCACTCAAAGCAGAGACTTGGAGTGATACTGAATGTGAAGAAAGCAATGATGATTATGCCAATATATGTTTGATGGGAAAATCTGATTTAGACTCAGACCTTGAGACAGATACAGACTCAAACAGTGAGCTTGAGGTTAGTAATCTAAACGGATAAGTGTTCCAGAAGTCCTAAAACTTGTCGCGAAAATGCATTTCGGTCCTAAAACTTGCAAAAAGTGCAAATAAGTCCTAAAACTTGTCAAAATGTTTCATTTGAGTCCTAAAATTGACGCCGTCGCTTTTATTGACGGAAAATGCGACATGGCGCTAACGTGGTATTTTAAATAATTTTTTATTTTCCAGCTGGTTTTTTAAAATAATTTTTTATTCAATTTTTAAAAAAATTATATTTAAAAACTAAAATTCAATTTTTAAAAATTGTTAAAAAAAAAAAAAAGGGAAGAAGAGGCGACCGCCCATCACCGGAGGGGCCGGCGACCCTCGCCAGGCGCGGGCGAGGGCTTGCCGACCCCAAGCGAGGGCCGGCAACCCTCGCCTGACGCGGGCGAGGGCGCCCAGATCTGGGCACGCCGGCCCTCGCCTGACGCGGGTGCCCATCGCCGGAGGGGCCGACGACAGTCGACGGCCGTCGCCCGACTAGGGCGAGACCTTGTCGGCCCTAGGCGAGGGCTTGCCGGCCCCAGGCGAAGGCCGGCGACCCTCGCCCAACGCGGGCAAAGGTGCCCAGATTTAGGCACGCCGGCCCTCGCCCGGGGCCGGCGGGGCTCGCCTGGATCTCGGGCGTTGCTGCGAGCGTGAGGGCCACGCGAGTGGCCCACTCCCGTGCTTCCCTATGCTCGACGCTAGCAGATCCGAGCTAGTTGCCGGGCCGCCAGTCACCGTTGTTCCGAGTCCCCTCGTCGGCGACCTCCGCCCGCGACCCAGCGACTTCCGCGTCTCTGTGCCCGGCCAGATCTGGGCGAGCCTCGCCGGCCCCAGGCAACGGCCACCGAGGCCTCGCCCGGAGCCCGGCGACGGCCGCCGGCCCCAAGCGAGGGTCGACGTGCCCGCATCTAGACACCCTCGCCCGCGCCAAGCGAGGGTCGCGAGGGCTCGCCCGCACCGGGCGACGGTCGTCGGCCCTCGCCTTGGTCGGGCGGCGGCCGGCGACGTCGCCGCCCTCCAACGATGGGCGGCCGCCTCCTTTGCCCTTTTCTTTTTTTTTTCTTTTTTAATAGTTTTTTAAAAATGAATTTTAGTTTTTAAATATATATTTTTTAAAAATTGAATAAAAAAATATTTTGAAAAGCCAGCTGGAAAATAAAAAAATAATTTAAAATGTCACGTCGCATTTTTAACGGAAAATGCTAACGGCGTTAGCTTTAGGACTCAATTGAACTATTTTGACAAGTTTTAGGACTTATTTGCACTTTTTTCAAGTTTTAAGACTGAATTGCATTTTCGTGACAAGTTTTAGGACTTCTGGAACACTTATCCCTAATCTAAAAATTCCTGTCAAAGTTTCGAAATATATTGATGAACTATGTTTTGGTCTAAAAACCTCTTTTAAGAGGATCTCCAAATTAAAAAAGGAGAATTCTACATTGAAGCAACAGGAGAAAATTTGGAAAGAAAAGTTTGAAAAGTTAGATAAGAACTTTACAATCTTGAAAGAAAACTCAGATTTTGTTTCCAAAGAAAACACTCATTTGAAAAATGATATTTCAAACATATCAAAAGATTTTCAAATGGTTCTGAAAAATTGTATAAGATTCTTTCAATACAAAGACCCTACTTTGATAAGTTAGGTCTCGGTATGACTTCTGAAACTATTCCACTAATTGATTTCCCAAAAGTGAAGGAAAGAATCAAACAAAGACCAACAAGAATTGTTTATAGAAACCATTTTCAGAAAGTCTTTGTAAAACCTGTTGGCCGAAATGCTCTAAAATGTTCAAAGTGTTAAAGCTCAACATTTTGAGAAAGAATGTCCTTTGGTTTGGAGACTTGTTAAAAGGAATTGGGCAAAGACTATTTATTATTCTAACTCTTCTGGACCCAAAATGATGTGGGTACCAAAGAAAGCTTAAATTCTTCTTAATTGCAGGTCACTATCAAAATGAAGATAAAATGGTATTTAGATAGTGGCTGCTCAAGACATATGATAGGAAATTCAGGTTGCTTCATGAAACTTGTCCAGATAGATGGAGGAAAAGTCTCTTTTGGTGGTAACAACAAAGGAAGGATTATTGGTCGCGGAACAATAAAAATTGGAAGTCTATCAATCAACAATGTTTCCTTAGTGGAAGGATTAAATTACAATTTGCTTAGCATAAGCCAATTGTGCGATACTGGATTCAAGATCAATTTCCAGGAAGGAACGTGCTCAGGAATCAGTAAAGACTTTACTTAATCTTTTACTGGACGAAGACATGGAAATATCTATCTTCTGGATGTGAATCAAGAAAGATCACAGTTCTTAATATCAGTACAAGATGAAGCTAATCTATGGCACAGAAAACTTGGCCATACCAACATGAAGCAAATTGCCAAGATCTCTTCTAAGAAACTTGTTCGAGGATTGCCTATTCTCAATTACTTAAAGTCTGATCTATGCACACCATGCATACTGGGTAAACAGGTTAGAAACTCTTACAAACCAATAAATAAAGTTTCCACTAATCGTGCACTACAGCTTCTGCATATGGATTTATTTGGACTTACAAGAACGCAAAGCATTGGTGGAAAAAGGTTTTGCCTAGTAATAGTGGATGATTATTCACGATTTACTCGGGTCTACTTTCTTGCAAGTAAATCTGAGACTTTCTTTCACTTTTCAAAATTTGCTAAGAAGGTGCAGAATGAGAAAGGTCACACTATTTCAAGCATTCGTACGGACCATGGAGGTGAATTTGAAAATCAAGACTTTACTAAATTTTGTGATGAGTCTAGTTTTCAGCATAAATTCTCCTCTCCATACACACCCCGTAACGAATGGGGTTGTGGAAAGAAAGAATATGTCTTTACAAGAAATGGCAATGACTCTTTTAATTGAAAGTAATATTTCTTCAAGGTTTTGGGCTGAAGTCAAGTTTCAACCGCTTGCTATATTATTAATAGAGTGTTTTTAAGGCCAATTCTTGATAAAACTCCTTATGAAATTTTTAAAGGAAAGAAACCAATCGTTTCTTATTTTCAAGTATTTGGTTGTAAATGCTTTATTCTGAAGAATGCAAATGATCGAGTTGGTAAGTTTGAAGAAAAATCAGATGAAGGACTCTTTCGTGGTTACTCAACTGCAAGCAAAGCCTACAGAGTATTCAACAAAAAGACTCAAACTGTGGAAGAATCAATGAACGTCAAATTTCAAGATTCTCCACAAATTCAGCCAATTCAAACTGAAGAATCAGAATCTGCTCCAGACTCTAATAGATCTACCTCTCTTGAAGCAGTTCAAAATTCAAAAGCAGTACAACAAGTTACTGATGAAGAATCAACTCAAGAAAAAGATCAACAATTTATCAGACTATCCAGTAACTGGAAGCACAAGTCTAGTCATCCCGAAGATCTCATTATTGGAAACGTTAATGAGGGAATTCGAACAAGATCCAAAAGGCAAGAAGAGTCTAGTGCTGTTGCACTTATTTCTGAAATAGAACCCAAAAACATTGAAGAAGCCTTAGCCGATGAAAGCTGGATTGAAGCAATGCAAGAAGAGCTCGACAATTCCCGTATTAACGACGTTTGGGAATTAACTCCTAAACCAAAAGGTAAATCTGTTATTAGAGCTAAATGGGTTTTCGGGAACAAAGTCGATGAAAAAGGCAAAGTGACAAGAAACAAAGCAAGACTCGTGGCTAAAGGATACACGCAAGAAGAAGGGATAGACTATGATGAGACTTACGCTCCTGTAGCAAGGTTAGAAGCAATCAGATTATTACTTGCTTTTGCATGTTATAAGAATTTCAAGTTATTCCAAATGGACGTCAAAAGCGCATTCTTGAATGGATTTATCCAAGAAGAAGTCTATGTGGAACAACCTCCTGGATTTGAAGACTCAAAGAAACCCGGACTCGTGTTCGGGACGAAGAAAGCCTTATATGGATTAAAACAAGCTCCTCGAGCTTGGTATGAAATGCTAAGTAACTTTTTAATTCAAAGTGGTTTCACTAAAGGAAAGGTAGATACTACTTTATTCATTAAAAAGGAAGGTAAAAGCTTTTTACTCGTTCAAATTTATGTTGATGATATTATATTTGGATCATCTAATGAGACTTTGTGCAAGAAATTTTCTAAGTCTATGCAGGATGAATTTGAGATGAGCATGATGGGTGAACTATCCTTCTTCCTTGGTCTACAAGTGAAACAACTAAAAGAATAAATCTTTATTCATCAAGAAAAATATGCAAAAGAACTTGTTAAAAAGTTCGGTCTGGAGAATTGCAAAAAGACTGACATACCTATGTCAAGTTCTTTGAAGATAGACAAAGATGAAGCAGGGAAGAAAGTCGATCAAAAATTATACAGGAGTATCATTGGTTCACTTCTTTATCTTACTGCATATAAACCTGACATATTATTTAGTATTTGCATATGTGCTAGGTTTCAATCAGATCCTAAGGAATCTCATTTAAGTGCTGCTAAACGTATCATTAAATATGTTGCAACTATTGCTAAGATTGGTCTATGGTATCCCAAAGAATGAGACTTTACTCTTCTTGGTTATTTAGACGCAGATCTTACAGGTTGTAGAGTTGAAAGAAAAAGCACTTCTGGCACTTGTCAATTACTCGGTAACAGGGCAGTATCTTGGTTTTCAAGGAAGCAAAGTACTATAGCTCTTTCAACAGCTGAAGCAGAATACGTAGCCCTTGGAAGTTGCTGTTCTCAAATACTCTAGATAAAACAACAACTACGAGACTTTGGTATTAAAGACTCTTATACCGAGATCAAATGTGACAATACCAGTGCAATCAATCTTACAAAGAATCCTATCCTTCATTCAAGAGCAAAACATATTGAGATTCGACATCATTTTATAAGAGATCATGTCCAGAATAAAGAAGTCTTGATATAGTTTATCGACTCAAAGAATCAACCGGCGAGACATCTTCACTAAGTCGCTTGAGAAAAGTTTATTTGAGTCTATTCGTTCAAGACTCAACATATTATCTCTTGAAGACTGTTGAAGTTCAGACTCAGAATCTAAGTCTGAAAAGTATCAGACTCAAAATTCAGACTTAGAAGACCAAACGTCACGACTGTAAGTTGTTACAATTACAGTGTTACAATTACAGTTTATTTACTCGTTTAAACTGATATCTCGAAAAGGTAAGACCGCCTGTTTATCTCTAATTAATATTATTAAGGCAATTATTTTTAAATAAGGGTGGTTATTGATTTGTTTAAAAAGGCAGTTATTTTTGAAAATGTATTTTTATTTTTTCCTTTTTGTGACGCTTCAGATACCCCGTATCGATTGCCTTTTATACTCTTTCTTCTCCTCTTTTTCACTTTACCCAAAAACTCTAGATCACAAATTTTTCACTCTCTGAGATTTTCCTTCGCAAGTTCTTCTCTTCAAGTTTTCATCTTTCTTGCGATACAAGTGTGAAAGTTCTCTCCAAGAAAGTGACAATGTCGTACCAAAGGAAATCTTCCGAATAGCAAGCGAGGGGACCACAAGGCTCGAGTGAGGGGCCTACGCACTTTGATCTTACGAAAGAAGGAGACTCTCCAAGTGGACGATGCACCAACATTCTCAACAAATAACTTCTTCCACTAGATCTCATGTTCGTAACCCTTAACATGCAGAGGAAGACATCATTGAAGATGTAGAACCAGTAAGGTCTCTTAAGCCTACATTTGTTTATAGACTTTATTCTACTTTGAAGGAAGGGGGTTCTGCAATGACGTTTATTGACGAATTCTTGAAAGAGAAGGGCTATAGAAATGAGACTCATTTTCTAACTGTGATGGAACGATCGGGTGTTGTTCTGTTGGAACAAGAAGAAAGACTTTTGCAAACTTTCCGAGTGACCCTCGCTTTAGTAGTGTCAATCAGCCTAAGGGGAAAGATGATGATGAGAAGATGTGTGTGCATTTTAAGCCTAGGATGAGTGTGGCTGCAACTCTTAGGGGAAAGAGAGACGAATTGTTTCGATCGGAGGAACATAAGCAGGTGTATGCAAGATTGCTGAAGCGTGGGGTGATAAACCCACGAACCGTGAATTTTGATTTTCTAGATCTGTTGAGCATCAATTTGAGGGAGAAGTTTGAGAAGCTTCAACTTCATCAATTTTTCGCGAGAGCGAGGTTGCTCATTCCGAACTGACAGCTTATTTTTATTCTAACCTTAGTTTTCTTGATGCAAACAGTTTTTCTTTTAGTGTGAGGGATAAAGAGTATGTGGTTGACACAGATACTCTGACTGACGTTATTGGTGTGGAAAGAGGAGCTTTCCAATCAATTTATGTGTCTGTTAGCCATGCAACTCTGGAACTTGCGAGAGACAGAATCGTAGAAGGTCGTCTCTCCTATTCAAAGATGAATGCTTCAAACATTCTGCTTCACAAAATTGTGATCAACTGTCTTAGACCTAAGTCGACATCGAAGACAGATGTATCCATTTCTGAAGCAAAACTGATGTATGCCATCAAGATCGGTCTTAACTTTTCCTTGCCCCATACCATCATGTTCCACATGTATCGGTCTATGGCGAAGGACAAGGGAAAACTCCCTTATGCTGCTCTCATCACTCGTTTATTCAGACATTTGAACATTCAGCCTCCCAACATTATATGTGTAAAGACTATTGATCAAATGGTCATCGAAGGGCTGAGGATGATTACGAAAATGCGTCTGAAAGAACTAAGCAAAAAGCTTGAGCAGTTCAAGGAGAAAACCCCTGTCAAGACCAGACCAGACTCATCTGCTGCAAAGAGGAAAGGAAAAGATCCTATGACTAGTCCTACCAAGAAGAGGCGGGCGATGATCTTGGAGGATGAAGATGATGAGGATGCTATTCTTATCTCTGCCTTTGTTTCCTAGCATTCTGTTCCTGAGTCAGTAGAACCAGAACAACAAGTTGCAGAAGAAACTGAGAAAGGGAACCAGGAGAAGGAATCCTTGCAGACAGCAGCAGAAGAAGAAGAAGAAGAAGAAGAAGAAGCAGCCAAAATAGACTCACAGCAACAGCCAGAAGAACAACATGCCGAAGAAGGCAGAGCAGATTCTCCAGTAGAAAATGAGGATCAAAGACAGCTTGACACTGAAGAAGGTTCTCAACAAGAAGAATACTTCTCTCCTCCAGAAGGCATTGAAACAAGGGGAGATATTCAAAGAGAGAGTGTTCCTCTCTTAACTTTTACTAGTGCAAGTGTTAGTCGATCACCTGCTGGTGTAGAGGATGTTCATGCCTCTCATTTTCCTGAGGAAGAGGCAACATCTCCAGATATTGATCTTCCTGCTGATATTCGCTCAACTGGCTTAACTCCACAATCAGACCATGTTAAAGCAAGCACGCAAACTGACTATTCAGGAGATTTTGGCAGACTGCTTGAAATCATTTTGGAGCTCAAAGGCCAAATATATGCTTTAGGATGCTTCCAGACAATGCAGAATGAGAATCGTGCCATGTTCATCACCATGCGGGATCGGGTTCGAATATTCAACTTCGATTCGGGCCCGCCGAGGCACGCTCTCACTCAACCGGGGGAGGATTTGAGGAAACTAGAGGAAACAGTCAAGTCAATGGAAGACTTTCAACTTATTCGCATTCCTCGCGCACCCCGACTTTCTCACCTTTTATGCTGACAAAAAGGGGAAGAAGTTTTTGTAGATTTCCATTACATTCCAAACTTTCAGTTTTTTTTTAAACACTATTTGGATTTAATATTTTGTTTGGTTGTGTTTGACTTTATGACTTTATCTTGAGCTTTGGATTGTTTGCTTATTATTACATTACTTTAAACTATTAAGATAGATAAAGATAGTTTATTAATATCTCGTACAGGACTAATTTGTTTTACGTGGATGCGGATACGTACAGGACAAATCGTATACATTACAATTTTTACTATCTTTACTCTAATCTTTTATGTGATATCATTGCTAACTTAAAAGTTGTATTGCAGGGCAATAATATTCAAATCTGCAGGAAAGTTTTGTCATCATCAAAAAGGGGGAGATTGTTGGAAAAATTCTCTTAAGGTATTTTGAAGTCGACAAAACATTTCCATCGCCTAGTTTGAAGACTTGCGAGACTCTACTAGCAAAGTCTCAAGACCAAAGTCTGAAGATATCAAGACTCAAGTTTCAAAGTCTACTCTCATGGATAGTTTCCAAACCGACAAAATTAAAACTTCTATTCTGATTCTATCTAGTATGGTTTTGACTCCAACGGTTAAAAAATATCTCTCGACTGGAATTAGCACTACAAGATCTTATATTCGTATTCAAATAATCTAGATTCTCTAGATTCGCAACTTATATTTGGAAGGTTCTACTTATGGAAACCAAGATCCTGATTGTATGGGCGAACAGGATTGATGAGCTATCAACACTTGCCTTAAAGAGCTCGAGATCTCTCTAAATTGATTCTGTCCAACGGGTTGATTGGAAGAACTTCTTTGGAATGTGCCAACGGTAATGAAGGCATGAAGAAGTATTTAAGAGAGACGCTCAAGTTGTTGAAGGGTGCCAGATAGAAGAATTCCAAAGTCTGAATCTCCTTGTTATTTTGTGATCCTATTCTTTGAGCTATACTTGTAATAAAAAGAGAGACTGGAGTGTGGTGACACCTTGAGGAAGTGTAGTAGAGTCTCTACACTGTGGAATTAAGGGCGTGAGATTGTAAATTCTCTTTTTGATTCTTAGTGAAATCCAGCCAAAGGGCTGTCCATGCGGGAGAGTGGACGTAAGCTTGGTCTAACCCGAACCACTATAAATCTGAAGTCTTGATTCTCTATCCCTAATCCTTTTACTTTTCATTACTTTCATTTGTAGCAATTATTATTTTTAAATCCTTAATCTCTCATCAAAGAAATTGCCTATACATTCGGTTAAAATTATAAAAATCGTCTTAGTCACATATTCACCCCCCTCTAGGTGCTCGTACTAGTTCTAACACTAAAGAGATACATGAATTAAATAGACATATGTATCCACGAAGTTCATGAATAAAGAGATACGTGAATCCAAGAGGTTCATGAATCCAGAAATACGTGAACAGAAAAGATGAGGAAATACATGAATCCAAAAGAGATACATGAATAGAAAAAACATATCTTAATTTATTGGCGTTTGTTGATCCATTAACCATAATTATAACCATAATTACAACAATTTGAATAAGATTTTAGTTTTGCAAGTATATTTATGACATGGAATTATTCTTCATTTCATGTTTTGTTGTATACTTGAGTTTTTATGGGCGAGATTCTTTCGAAAGGTAATGAGGGAAGCAAAATGTGCTATGGCTTTCTCCAACATCAGGAAGAGCTTATATTAATGTATTATAATTTCTCATTGTTATGTCGTCAAAACTCGACGAGCATTCACAACATCACCCAACTTGGTATACATATTTACCAGGGTGTGAGAACCAAAACATTGTCACCCATCTCCAAGTAAGTACAAACCCACAAACCGATCTACTTGGATCTAAATCCCCAACTCCCTCACAGGCTTGAGCATGAGAGAAGGTCGCCTAAGGCCATATTTACACATCTTGAAGAATAAAACAAAAACATCACAAACCCGCCAACTCACAACATCTCTAGGGACACAATAAAAAACCATTCTTTGTTTCTTTTACCTTCCCAAACTTCATTAGAAAGAAAACGCGAAAAATGCAAGGGCCTCATCCGAGTGAGACGAAAGATTTGGACGGACTTGATTCCAATAATGTCCTTTGAGAACTTTCGCAGAAGAGACGAAAAACGACTTGCGAGAGATCTTGGAATGCGAGAGAACGGGATAAGAATGTAGAAAACAAGGAAATTCTGGAGGGTTCTTCCGAGTGAGACGAAGGATTTGGAATGCTCGAGCGGCAGCAAACGCTAGAGTAGAGGGCCGAAGGAGCAAAATCTAAGAGCGAAGGAGAGATCCTAAATTCGAATGAAGGAGCGGGAGAGAGAACGCCTTTGCTGGAGAGAGAAGGATGTCCCTTTTCTTCTTCTTTAGAGATGGAAGGAGAGAGGATACAAGAGAGAGAGAGAGTGAAATAAATGTGTGCAGGCTAGTGTGTGTCAGGGGTGAGCATGGTCTGAGTTGAGCCGGCCCACCCCCTAACCCTATGACCAACCCACACAGTGCTGGTCCTCAATTTTTGGGACCGAAGACCGACCCTGTTAAGCTTGGGACTGAGGACCAAATCGACCCAGTAGGTTCGATCCGATTTTAGGATCAACCCGGGACCAACCGATAATTTATTTATTTTATTTTTTGTACTCTCTGAAAAAGTAACCGAGGATCGGATCAACCCAATGGGTTTGGTTCAATTCCAAGGTCAACCCGGGACCAACCGATAATTTTTTGTTTTATTTTTGGTACTCCCTAAAAAGGTGAGTAAGGACCGGACCGACCCTACGAGTTCAATGACAAGCGAGGTCAACTGAAAGAGGCGAGCAACAAGTGTCGAGTGGGGTGAGCGTCGAGCGTCAAGTAGGGAACAACAAGCCAGGTGAGCATCGAGCAGCGAGCGGCACGAGTGACCCAAAGAGAGTGAGGCGAGTGTCGAGTGGCGAGTGGAGAAATTCTTTCTTTTAATTTTAGCAAATTAAAGATTAAGATGACAAATAAGACATAAGAGAACGAGTATTAGAGGAGGATGCCGTGAGGAGCTATTTATGCCATTTTAAATGCCGTGATAACTCCTCACAAAAACTTTTTCCTCCTTTGTAAATTATGACTATTGACGTCGTAAAAGACATTAAAAGATCTAAGTTATTAAAAAATAGTGTAAAATTACTTGAACTCCTCATTGATTAGCTATTTAATGTTGTTGACGCCGTTTATTTTAGGGTTTTCTCTATATAAAAAAATTATAAATAATATATTATATATATATATATATATATATATATATATATATATATATATATATATATATATATATAGGGTTGATCCGAATTGGACCGACCCTAAACTTCCAAAACCGAGGATCAACCCATATAGTGCTCGTCCAAAAATCCCAGGACCAAGGACCGACCCAATCTCCCTGGGAACCGGACCAGGACTGGCAGGGTTAAGCCGGTCCAGGGTTGGTCCAGGGTTGACCCTAGGGTAGGTCTAGCCATTTGTAAGAACCCGAGCCTCCTACTATGTAATATTGTCCAATTTGGGCCTTCGGCCTCACGGCTTTAAAACACTTTACACAGGTTAGAAAACTCAAGCCTTATAAACTAGCTCAAGACTCCCCCTCTAAGTAATGTGGGACAGGAGATGTGCTCCCTCCCTGCGCACGTTCGGAGACCGAGACGCGGACGCACCGCCATCCCTCCTCCTCGCGCACTGCCACTTGGGCCATCACGCTCTCCCCCCTTGGGAGCATAGCACCCTTGCTGTGGCCCCACACGCGGTCGAGAGTCAGCTTTGATACCATTTGTCACGGGTCAATAGTTTCCTTGGTCCAAATCAACTCGTGCGGCGCTTGGCAAATAGGGAAAAAAAATTGTTTTGGGCGAGAAGAATTCCCTCTACTCTAGTGGCCCCACACCTTCACATGGCTCTTCATAAGTGGTCGGAGACCAAACTGACGTGGCGGTCTGGGACCACCTAATATTTTCTCGTTGGGAGGAGTCCCAAAAAAATAAAAAAGAGGAGATAAAATGCACTGCTTTGCTTATATAAACGGGAAGAATAAATAATTTAGACGAGGAGAAGGGCAAAGGGAGAGATTATAAGGCAGTGTGCGTAAGGAGTGGGTTTTGCTGACTGCCGAGCGATACAGCCTCTGCGACGGGGTCACTGGGAGGGAGACGAGAAGCGAGCTTTTCCCAGAGAGAGAGAGAGAGAGAGAGAGAGGAAACCCTACTTCTGCTATCTCTCCAGTTCTCGTAGACCCTGAAGATCTCGAAGCTCCCTCCGTCTCTCTCCCTCTCTCTCTCTCTACACACATCTTGGGTGGGGGGGGGGGTTCTCCATTCGCTACCGATTCACGATGGTCCGTACTTCTTGTCCCCGCAACTGTTGTTGACCCCCCCCTTTTGTTAATCTTGTTTCCTCGAAAGGTTGTTGCTGTTGTTGTGGTCGTCGTTCTTTCTTTTCTTTTCCTTTATGTGGGATCATCGGAAACGCGACCCTTTTCTTGCTTCCGAATTGTAGGTCTGCTGTGGGTCAAGCTATTAAGCTTACTTCAATTTTCTCTTCTTTAGGCGCGATTTATGCCCAGTTCAGTTGCTAGACTCCAGCTATCGGCTGATACGCTACTTTAGCCAAATTGATCCTTAAACAAATCTCTGTTCCTATGAATTTTCTTACGCTTTCTTGAATCCAGCTTTTGTTGAGCCGCGTAGAGTTATGGCGAAGAGACAGTATGCTCCTTTCCGTGGGATACCCATGTTCCATCTTTAGCTTATTCCATGCCTAATTCACTCCTTCCTATTTTGCAGCACAAACTGGGGCGGAGCAACCGTGACAAAGTGCAGCAATTCATGGCAATAACTGGAGCCAGGTAGGCCCCTCAATCCTCCACATGAAACTATATTCTCATCAAAGAGTAGGGCATGAGGATGGGTCTCCTACAGCCATAGATTACAACTTTTGACTGCGATTTTGGTGTTGTTGGAAATGAATGGAAGGAGATTTCTGTGAAGGTTCTCAAGAAAGCTGTTTTTTGCTCTAATTTCGGACTGGATATTCATCTTTTTCTATGCCTTTTGGCTCTGGATTCTTTTGTTGGCTTGTGATCTTATCCTGCAGTAGATCGCGTAAGCAAAGCCATTAAAGGAACATGTGCAGATGCTTTTGGTTTGTTGATGACAAGCATAACTAAAAGTTGAACTGATAAGTGTAGCATAAAAGTGCATATGTGAGACTCTTCCCCTTCTTTGTTCTATAATTTTTGGTTTATTGGGGAAGTTAATGAAATTTGTTGACTATACAATTCTTTAGAGGATGATTCCTGATATCATGCTTGGTTTCAATTTAATTGTGTTACTTATTCCATGATGAATGTGCTGGCACTCTTTTTCAGGAATTATGTAGATCTTGTCTTTTTCAGTATGATTATCTGTCAGTTCTTTTTTTCTGGTGTGGCCATTTGTGTAAATGATATGCAATCGAGCTGTTTTTCCCC
This sequence comes from Eucalyptus marginata, assembly GCA_014182565.1. Taxonomy (NCBI): domain Eukaryota; kingdom Viridiplantae; phylum Streptophyta; class Magnoliopsida; order Myrtales; family Myrtaceae; genus Eucalyptus; species Eucalyptus marginata. The sequence continues at coordinate 15,244,397 of CM024590.1, read as the reverse complement.
CCTCCAGGCTGCAACCTATTCTTTAGTTACAATTTTTTTTCCCATGCAGTGAAAAAGTTGCCCTTCAGGCTTTGAAGGCCAGTGATTGGCATCTTGAAGGTGCATTTGATGTATTTTACAGTCAGCCTCATATAAGAACTTATACAGATACAAGACACTTGGAGGAGCTTTACCACAGATATAAAGGCAAGGCTTGCTTCTGGATTCCTGGATTATCGCAGTTGACTGAATTTCTTATTATGCTGATTAAAAGGAGTTACAGGACAATAGTACTTCTTTTGGATTTGTTACCAGTTCTGTACAGTGTCATAAATTTGGTTTTTCAACTCTGAAAAGAAAGCTTATGCAGTGGAGTTGTAACACCTTGTAGATATTGTTTGGTTTTATGCAATCTTATTAGCAGATGTATTTGAATTTGCAGATTCCTATGCCGATATGATACTTGTCGATGGGATTACTCTTCTTTGCAATGATCTTCAGGTGGCCAGTTGTGATTCTTTCTGTTACGATATCAATTATATGGCACCACTTCCTTGAATTTCCAGAATGCATCTTGAGTTTTCTCTTTCTACCATTATCTTTTGTCTTCCTGGGATGCATAGGAACCTTTTCGTTGTCGTATATGTTTTTTAGTTAAATGACGCACGAGTATTTTATTTTGCAGGTGGATCCCCAAGATATTGTTATGGTAAGTGAACATGCGTAATTTGGTATGCTGTCATAGGATGAGGATACTCTCTCTATTGTTTACTTGAACCTTCCAATACAAAAAATGCACTGCTGTGACTGCTGACTGACCTAATCGCTTGAAGGCTGCAATGAAGACAAAGTCGTGTATTTTCCATGTTTCATCTCTTTCTGCCCTTTTATCTTCCTTATTTTTCTGGTTAATATCTTTCGGTTTTGGTAGTAAAATCTCCTAAAGATACTAGTCCAACATTCCATTAGTCAGCTAGAAGTCTTTATTAGTTACAAATTCACCATTGAACCTCAGAAGACTAAAACTATAGGAATTCATGTATCAAGTAGGAATTGCTGTCTCTGTTCCACATAAGTGATAGCCATTTTGTTCTACATATATAGTTTTTTGGTTGGGGAAACTGAAGGTTCTGTCATAGTACTTTAGCGTGGCTGAACCTGAGAAAGTTTGTTAATAGAGGTTGTTCATAAATAAAGCTAACAATCAAGTTTAAGCCATACTTTTATTTTCTTTCTGTTCTAGAGACTGCATCATGTGTATCATGGTCTTTGTTGAGATTCTTCTAATGAGATTGATCTGTATCAGCTGGTTCTTTCATGGCACATGAAGGCTGCAACGATGTGTGAATTTTCAAAGCAGGAGTTCATAAGTGGACTGCAGGCACTTGGGTAGTTCTTCTTGCCTTTTCTTTGTTCTGCTTTTCCTGATACCAGTGTTGGCACAGTTTGCCTCATGCATTATTCTGAAGGCTGGTCTTTCTTGGCAGGATAGATTCCCTGGAGAAATTCCGTGAAAGGATACAATATATGCGCTCTGAGTTGAAAGATGACCGTATGCAATTACGTGAAATTATTGCCATAGTTTGATTAATAATTATGACAATTGCTTGGCAAAGCTCTTTTGGTTTATCTCTGATTATTTTATTTTGTTTTGACTGAACAGAAAAGTTCCGGGAAATATATAACTTCGCATTTGGTTGGGCAAAAGAAAAGGTATGCATCTTATTAGTGTTATTGGACTGTAAGTTTTCACTTCTGAGCTATAAAGTGCTTGATCAGCTTCAAGATAAGATTGTTGCTGATTAAGTTGGCTTTGGATGTTGGTGGTAAAATACACTGCAGCCATATTTTATCAGTGTGCTTGATTCAATTGTGGATTAATACGGCAGTTTAAGAGCATGTTCTTAGATAAGTTTTTGCAGTCACGGGATATCCTTACCTTAGTTACAGATTATTGTACATCATGTAGCACCTCGACTTTTGCAAACCTAGGTTCAGGTTGTAGCACCTAAGATTCCTAGAATCTTCTCTAGTAAGGGAGTGTGATCTCCTAAAATGATCAGTTACTTTGTCAATTGAAGATACCTGACTTTTTGCACAATTTCAATTTCTAGTCAAACTTGGATAAAATTTTCTATCAGCCTTTTGACGTTTAAGTCTGAGGGTTCGACAGATTAATAACAGAAAGTAATAAATGTCATATCATAGTAATAACTTACTGTTTTGTGGTTTTCTATAAGATATTATTTACACTTTCAGCCACCTGAACGAATTTGACTTGCATCCGTAGAGAATACCTTCATGCTGGATCTTGTACATTGAGCCTGGAATAAGTTTCATACCTTTTTCATATCCATCTCTGATTGCTTTTTCTCCGTAGACCTTCCATGAGTATTTTCGCTTCAGTTCTTTTAGTCATGTCATCTCCACTTACCTCAGGGTCAAAAATCCTTGGCACTCGATACAGCAATTGGGATGTGGCAATTACTTTTTGCTGAAAAGCAATGGCCATTAGTTGATCACTGGTGTCAGTTTTTACAGGTAGTTTTCTTTTGTATACTTATTGAGCATAACAATTTGTTTGAGTTATTAATAATTAGTCCTCACGCCTGAGTATGGCCATCCTGGTTTTTTGGGTATATTCTCAGAATATTTTTCTTTTTCTTTTTCTTTTGATATTTATTTTCAGTCCAAAGAGCGTATCTATATTCCCTCCCAAACGCCCATAAAAGGAAGAAAAACAAAAGAAAGAAAAATCTAGTAAGAAGAGAATTGCTCAGAAACACGTTTGGTGGGGCTTTCAATTTTCAAGTAATTTAACATTTTTCTGGGAAAATGGAGGAAGGAGATTTTGTCATTTTTCAACTTAAGTGAGAAGAAAAGCAACTTAGGTAAAGAATTTGCTATGCTCTGTTAAGCAAAATGCAAGAAAGAACTACAAGAGGATTTGACATCAAATGCAGGTCCAAAAAGTGGAGAGCTGAAAATGAGAAGCAGTTTTGGGGAAATTGAAGGACTTCTTTCAGACCAGATGCACTTCTGATAGTTGCACGTTTGGAGCCTTTAGACTTTCTGTATTTGTTTCCCCTCTCAATATGATTGATTAGACACTTAGTAACATCTTCCTTCTAATATATGGGATGAATCTACACTTCAAGGCACATGGAAGCGAGTTGAACTATTTTTGCAGGAGGGAATTTGTTTTTGAAATGGATTTCTGCAGTTTGGCCCAACCAAAAAAAAAAAAAAAAAAAAATGAAACAAATAGTTAGAGTAGATAATATTAATAGTTAAATGAACTGGGTAGATGGTGAATAGAGGATGTTCTTTTTCATCTTGACGTCTCAGCCTAGTATGAAGGGATGGATGGCATTACTTATGTTGGTTCGGTTCCTCTAAATGCTATACCCCCTTTGCATTGTAGCTAGACTTTTCTGGTTGAAAACAAAAGTAGGGACACTGCATACAAAGTTAACTTTGTCAGAATGCAGCAACTAGTTATCTCATCCTGTTTCAAAAACGTGATTAAAAAAATGTGCACTTGTCTTGACATATAATGGCTGTTGAATGGGATTTTGTATTGTCTTTCTCTACTTCAATACAGGCCCGTCATAATAAGGCAATCTCCAGGGACACATGGTCTCAACTATTGGAGTTCGCCAGGGTAAGATATCTGTATGACATAATTCTTTTAGGAATGTATATCCTCTTCCATATATGTATATCTTTGATGGACTAAGTCATGTGTTTTTAGCTCATGTGAAATTGATGTAGAAGTCTCGTAGCAGTTATAAGGAGATGATCTTTGCTCTTCTCACACCCAGTTTACATCCTTGCTTTCATCCCTCTCTTCTTGCTGGAGAATCTGGTTGTTATTTATACTGGCGCTGGGAGCTAAGAGGGTTAAAGATGCTTTTGATTTTTGAGTGTGTAGTCTCAGTGAACAAGAATTCCACATATCTGAGATAAACATTTGGTGGAAATGGGAACTTTCAACCTATAGATAATGTGAACCCCACGAATTTTTACCTAGCCAGGAATGCATTTTTATCTGCACAGGCATCTCAAAATCTGGAACTTTCCCATGGATGCAACTGAACAGACACCCTTCTGTTATGCAGACTGTGGACCCAACCCTTTCTAATTACGATGCTGAAGGTGCTTGGCCGTATCTTATTGATGAATTCGTCGAATACCTGAATGAAAATAACATTGTCCAGAAGAGTCACATGGACGATCCTGCCCGATGATGATGGGCTGCTGTGGTGCAGACTCTGGGATTGGTTGATCTTTAATCTTCTTGTGGATTGAGCTATGTCATTGTAATTGAATACCTTTATAGAGCCAACCAGAGTCCTCTCTCCTTTTCTCGTCTCCTGCTACAGTCTCCGTCTCCCCCACAAGACAAAGTGGTTAAAAAGAGAGGAAGAGAGAAGAAAGACCTCACTTCCTTAAAAAGTGACTTATTTTCCTTGGAGAAACCCATTTGATGAAAATCCATACATCAGCAGTGGAAGATGGGATGTGGGAGATTTGATATTGTCCAATTTTTTTGTGAGATAAATGTGAATAATGACTGGCGTTTGTTATGTTAAAAATTTCTCCGTAGAACCAGTGTGGGAGTCATGCGCATGGCTATCCTTTGTCAAGAAATGACATTACTTTGTACGTAGCCTCGAGTTCTCAAGAAATCGTTAAGGTGTCCAATGAGAAGATACTAGTGAATGGCTGACGGTTGGGAATCAGTCAGGTTTCTCTTGCCTGATTGGGAGCTGCAGTTTCGATCTGCTTGTAGCTCTGTTTGGCGCATCTCTTTTTAAGATATCTTCATCAAACAGTATGTGTTATGCACCTCTCAATGTTAAAAGAGTTAGCAACTTGGGTATTCTTCATTAATTTGAATTATTTCACAGCAAGCACTTGTGTATGCATTTGTGAAGCTAAAATTGATTCGCCGAAATGGTAGTAAAAGAATACGGGCAAGCATCACCGACACTGGACCTGATGAATTTACATGAGTGGAACTGCAAATTGTCTTTAATTCAATCTTACCAGTTCATACAAACTTGTTGAGGAAGGAGAGCAGACCATTCTTTCTTTCAGGTTCTGCAAGCAACTGGGTTTTGCACATACTACACCTAACGGGATATCAAGCAGGTCAAAAGAAAGAGGTGATATGGCATACTATGCAATCCATACCATAATCCCACAGCCGACCATCTCTATTGAGGTGAGGAATCGATTGAATTATGCTCAACAAAATTGCATGAACGACACTTTGAATGTTGGCCTAGCCGCCAAGAATCATCTGCTTTGTGAGTTCTTCAGCTGATCAACAACCCGTATTCCGTCCGACAGTCCAATGTTCAATGAGCAAATGACGTGACGTGAACAGGGCATTACTCGTACTCATCAAGAGTGGGTTATCTGTCACTAGTCACGCGTGAGTTGGGTCAACACCTTTTATGACCTTTTCTCCACAAGCCTTCGTCTACTGCTGGCCTGGCCTTAAAAATATGGTAGTATAAGGTCAACTCTTATTTTTTGCTTTGTGCCCTCTGTCCACCACAGAGTGTGGCCATCAACAACCTCAGAGACACTGAGATTTTCAGGCAGAGAGAGAGAGAGAGAGAGAGATGGACAGTCCTTCTTCCGAACGTGTCCAGAAGTTTGAGCAACCCGAGTCAGTTTTTGGCAGTACTCAGGCATCCACTTCTTGGCAGGCCCCTCTGCCAGGAAAAAGAACTGGTGCACGGGTGAAAATATAGACACATGCTCAAGCACTTGCATTCATGATACTCACAAGTTCATGATACTCGTCAATTTAGATGACTCTCATCCATTGGTACATACAAACTGCTGAGAATTTCAAGACCTGAAGGGCATGACTGTATTCACGTCAAAAGAAAACATTTCCTACAGAAATTGCTTTTTTCTACAAGAATTTATTCCAACTTGAATAAAGGAAGGTCGCCCAAAAAATAATTTAACCTCAGCTTAATCTCACACGGGAACTGGAGTGGCTTCATCTAGGGCAACAACACCAGGAAGTTCTTTGCCTTCCAACAACTCCAAACTGGCACCACCACCAGTAGATATGTGGCTCATCACATCAGCAACTCCAACTTTCTCCACAGCTGCAACAGAGTCCCCTCCTCCAATAATGGTCGTCACTCCTGCGGCACTGAGCTCTGCTAGCTTCTTTGCAACAGCCTGCACATAGAAGTACAAGGTCATCAAAGTTTGCATTGGTCCTAGTTAACCATGCTGGCATTAGGCCAAACCCACTTAAAAAATCAAAACATGTCCGCGAAATGAAAGAATTAACACTCGAGGTTCATCAAATGAGAAGCTCCCTTGAAGCCTTAACTGCTTGTCTACAGCTCATTCAAAACAAATGACATGCACAACCTTGGTAGGAAGGGACCAGAGAATCCATGCTAAAGCTTAACTAGACCAAACACATGTACAGATAATGAGCCATAAGCCAGGACAGATGATTTCCAGCCACATAAAGCTGATGAATAAGCACAGAGTCAAGGAACAAACAAATCAAATCCATGCGCATCTCACCTCAGTTCCAGCGGCAAATTTGTCAAACTCAAACACTCCCATGGGTCCGTTCCAGATGACAGTTTTGGTAGTTCCCAGAGCATCATTAAATGTCTTAATAGAGTCCGGTCCAATATCCAATCCCATCCAGCCATCAGGAATGGCAGATGCTGGCACTATCTGCAATGTTCAAAGCAGTTTAAAATAACATAAGTCTACGACCACAGTGCCTACTCACGTGATATCTGCACCGTAAAGAAGGTTGAAACTCTTTTGCACATATCGTGACACGCATTTTTAAATGTGAGAAGGCTAGGAGAAGAACCGAAGCAGCTAACCTTGCTGTTTGCATCTGGAGCAAACTTGTCTGCAATAACCACGTCAGTGGGCAACAATAAAGAAACTCCCTTTGCTTTGGCCTTTGCAAGGAGCGATGTTGCAAGATCCAGCTTATCTTCCTCCACCAAGGAAGAACCAACAGAGAGACCCTGTGCCTTGTAGAAGGTGAAGATCATGCCACCCCCCAAAAGAAGGATGTCACACTTCTCTAGAAGAGATTCAATCACACCAATCTTGGATGAGACTTTTGAGCCACCCACAATGGCAGCAAATGGTTTCTTGGGGGTAGACACAGCCCCAACAAGATAGTCTAGCTCCTGGTGAAAGAAAAGGCAAGTTGAAGGTCCATACGAGAGAACTAAGTATTATAAAGCAAAGGATAGATTAAAATGCCTAAGAAGACTCAAAAGCATTAGGACATACCAAAACAAAATCTTGCTAAACTGGATCTTGATGTACATAACTCAAATTTAGTCTAGTTCCGCATGCATTATTTCAAGGAACCAACCTCATAGTGACAAAAATTAAGAACCAGCATTTTCCATGCATAATGTTCAAAAGAGTTACAAGAATGAAACCACACATGCAAAAGTCAAAGAAAGAGATAAACCAATACCTTCTGCAGACACATAACAAGTCCAATAGGACCAAAAACATCGCTTCTTGTGAAAAACTTGGTCAGTGCGTGAAAATCGGCAAATTACTACTATTGCTTAAAATCTGTTCTAAGCAAAATAGCAAACAAATTAAAAGTCAAACCTTCTGCAAAAGGAAGCCAGCAACAGAGGGCTTCAAGAACTTAGTAACCCCCTCAGTAGAAGCATGAGCCCTGTGTGCTGTTCCAAATGCATCATTTACATACAGATCTGCCAATGATGCTAGCTTCTTGGCAAACTCAGGTTCATTCTTTTCTTCCTCTTTGTAAAATCTCACGTTCTCAAGAAGAAGAACACCGCCCTCAGGCAATGAAGCCACCAACTTCTCTACCTCAGGGCCAACGCAGTCATCTGCTTTTATGACCTGCTCAAGTGAGGATAAATACCAAGAAAACACTCACTTCTTTATCCAATTAGCAGAATTTTCCAACAGTGCTGTCCAACCATTTTTTGTAAATGACAAAGATGTCCTTACCTGAATGCCAAGGAGTTCAGATAGCCTTGGAACAAGAGGTGCCAGACTGAACTTTGGTGTCACCCCTTTCGGTCGGCCCTGGAAATTTCAAGGAGGAAAATCAACTACCGCCAATACAATCAACATCACAGTTGGTGGCTCACATTCACTGTACTGATATGAAACGGGAATCCCTTTAACTTACACCCGGAATCAAGTCACTAGTTTAAGAAAAGTAAGCAACCACTAATCAAGATGCGGTCTGAAAACATCCATTCTAGGACTAATCACGAATATGTCACATAAGATTTCTTCAAAGATTTTTTTTTTTTTTTTTTTTTTTTGGGCAGAGAAAGAGTCCATGACATAGTAGATGCCAGTCCTGGTGGGAAGAGAGAGATCTGCAAATTGAGGAAGGAAAACATATAGTGTTGAGGAAACCAACACGATGGTGACGTGAGGAGACTCCAGCAGTCAGATTCGTCGAGTCAGAATACACGACAGACGATGGCAAACATAGGCAGACTCATGCTTTGCAATTAGAAGTGAAGAAAAAGATTCGAGCAGCCGGTAAAGATTTCGAGAAAGTGAGGAGCAAAATGAAGGACAATTCAATGCAGACAGATTTAATAAGGACCCACAAAAGAGGAGGAGGAGAGAATCATAGTGGAGAAGGGACGGGGAGGGTCAATGCTCGATCAATTACCAAGTGGGTGGAGAGGATGACTCTGGCGCCATTTTGGATCAAGTACTTGATGGTGGGGACGGCGGCGCGGACCCTGGTGTCATCGGTGATGTTCTGGTTGTCGTCGAGAGGCACATTAAGATCGGCCCTCACGAACACCTTCTTCCCCTTCAAGTCAGGGCCGGTCAAGTCGCCCACGCTCTTCTTGGCCATGGACACGACCCCTCTGCTCCCCTTGCCCCTCAAAGATCGGAGCTTGGAAGCCACATGAGCGGCCAAGAACGGGTCGGCAGCGGCGAAGCCCAGGCGGCGGAGGCCGGAGGAGCGGAGGCCGGAGGTGGGGAGGTGGAGGAGAGCGGAGCGAGAGGCGGAGGATGAGGATGATGATGATGATGAGGAGGCGGAGGAGGAGGAGAGGAGAGAGAAGGTGGTGGGTGCAGCCGCCGACGCCATTTTACTTCCCTTGACCTGCTTTCTGTTTGGAAGAAAACCAGAAAACCGTCACCGAGCCAACGACAATCGCTGAAGGAGTTGGAGGAGTGGGGGGGAGCGTCGCTTGGCGTCTAGTTTTATGTGGCTGGATAGGAAGAGGATCGAAGAAGGGAATGAGTGGGAGATTTTCTGGATTTCTCTTATCGTCGAGGAGAGGTCCAAGATTTTCGATGACTTTGAGACTCCCCTGTACAAACACAAGGGCCGTGCGTGACATCTGACGTTTACCAAAGAACCAAGTCATACCATATCCTGCACTGACTGTGATGTGCGATGCATATCATGACGAGAGGATCGTAATTACATCCCATCGACTATGTAATTTTATAAATTCATGAGTTGGGATTAGCAGCTTAAAATTCCCCCCTTTTGCCATTCATTTTACTCCCTCCTAATCCTCATCCACTGTTTTGATCCGGCAATAGCATTGCCGCAATGTACGAATGGGAGCAACAAGGATCAAAGAATCAACCCCAACCCGATGATGCTCCACCTCCAACAAATTGATGATGCAAAATGCGTAGATTTGTTCTTTCTCCCCTCGGAAACCAGCAATGCACCCCTCTACTTACAGATGGGCATGATTTTAGAGTAGAACCTAAAATCAGTGGAAACTTATCTAGTTTCAGGTTCCAAAAATTGAAGAATTTGTTTTGACGGATAGGTTTTAAGTTTTAGGTAATTGGAACATATAACTTGAAACCTAAAATAAGTTTTCATGTCTTTTTTAATTTTATTTTTAATTTTTTTTATTTTTTATATACCTTCACACAATCCTGCAATATTCCATAGCCTATGATAATAAGTGTATAATTTGGAATTACTAATCCGTGCTTCAATTCTATGATTGGGACCTTTACTTTGTTAATGTTTTATATTTGTCATGTAACTAAATATAAGTTGTGGTTAGTGGATTAGCAATAAATGGTAATCATTAAAAATGATGATTTAATGCAGTCATTCAATTAATAATATGGGTGAAATCTGAATAGACTCTAGAATTTATGTAAGATAGGTTCCAAATTTTAGGGTATGCATGATGGGTTCCTCCTTTCAAAAAATGAGAAATCTATTTCAATGGTAAGTTTTAGGTACGAGGTGGAACCTGATACGGAATTTGGAACCACTTATCTCTATTTACTATCATCTAAAGGGTAAAAGCATAGAATAAGCGTCAAAACTTGACACGAGAGACACTTAAGAGCCAAAAATTCCGAAATGTACACTTAAATGCCATTTTCTTTGAAAAATGAGAAATTTAATTACCAATTTTGTTGAAGGGTGCTGGAAATCTAACGTGACTTATTTTTAATAATATAAGTAGCCTACGTGACTTGCTGGAAAGCTGAGTAGCAAAGAAGAGTCAAAACAACGTCATTTTGCCGTTTATTTAAATTTTAGTATAAGTATTAATTAAATTAAATTTAAAATTTAAAAAAAAAATTGCAGCACTTATTCAGTGAAGGCTATGCAAGGCCTTCGCCGCCGACACACAGGAAGGGCCAACAATAGTGGGGGAGGATCAGCTAGGGTTGTCAAGCCTTGGTTGGGGGCTAGTGACCCCGGCCAATCGATGGTGAGGCGGTCCTTGGCCCGATTAGGTGAGGGCGGTTGGGCGAGGGCGGTGACCCTCATTGGCTCTAAGAGAGGGCTTATAGGCCGTCGTCACTGATTGATCGAGGTCGTCGGCACTTGGCGAGGGCCCGACGACCTCAGTCAACCCTCCCTCCACCATTGCCGGCCCTTCATAGCAATGATGGGGTGGTGGCGACGAGGGCATGCACAGCCCTTGCCAAATAAGTGTTGCAATCCTTTTTTTTTTAATTAGTTTTAAATTTAATTTAATTAGTATTTATATTAAAATTTAAATTTGAGGCAAAACGATGTTTTTGGCTTATTTAACCACATCAGCTTACACAACCACATTATGTCGTTTTGCACTTGTTTTGCCAAAAAAAAATGCCACATCGGCATTTTGATCGGAATTTCTTGTTGTTAGCACTTAAGTGATCTATTTTTTTTTTTTTTTTCGATTTTGATACTTAATTGTATCCTTTTGAACGTTTGGTACTTAAGTGACCCATTGTATCAAGTTTTGACACTTGGTTATCCGACACTCTTGTCTAAAGAAATCTCTTGCCCCGAGCTCTTAATATTATCTACAGAAAGGCCTTGCTATTAGACCTAATAAGCATTTGATACATTTTGGAAATGGACCTCAACGCATTCTCGGATATTAGGATGAATACTAGAGTTGGGAGAGTTAATTTTCAAAGTCACTATATATATATATATATATATATATATATATAATAGACACATAAATACAAGAATATATGTACATTCAAAAAGAATTCATACATTTTGCATTAAAAAGCTACATTTAAAGTGCATACATCGTAAGATTAAAAAAAGAAAAGATCATTCCAAACAGATCTAGTTTCCTTTTCATTCAAAATTGAATAGGAATATGAAAGAAGGAGAAAAGGCGAAACTGGGCTTGGATCCATATCAACAAGTTGTTGATCTAACAAAGAAGCCCATCAAGGGACAGTTGGCTAAGTGCTTGGCAAGACTCAAATTCTCCATTGTCTTAATTTGATGCTCAAAAGTCGTAACTGGTTTATCATTTTGTAGCTCTCAAAACAAGCTTTAAAATGCAACCAAACATTAACAAAATTTAAGCCAGTTGTGACCAAAAGCATCAAAGTCATTAATAAATAAGGAACTCTTAGGATGCGTTTAGTTCAACATTCCTAAGAACTTTCGGCCTTCAAATCCTCTTAAAGAGATATTGACTATTTGACAACTATTTTGAAATAACTTTAAAGTGAAAGTTAGTATTAGAAAAGCTAAAATCCTAAGGTTTTTAGCGTTTGGCCAAAGACTAAAACTTATTTTTTCTTCCAAAACTACCCCTACCCATTTTTCAAAATTTCGATTTTGCCCTCGTTATTATTTTTTTAACTACTAAAAAAATGGCAAAAAAGATCAAATATATATGAATGCTAAAAAAATCATATATATATATATATATATTAAAAAGATCAACCCTTTGCCGGACCGACGAAGGGTTTGGTCCTTTTTTTTTTTTTTAATTATATATATTTGATTTTTAGCATATATATTATTATTATTTAGCATTATTGTCAAATTTTATACTTAAAAAGTTGCATATATTATTTTTTTCAATTTTAAAATCAATTAAAATTAAAGAACTAATATTACTCACCTAATGAGCTTTTCAAATATATGTTCTACCAAACGGTATACATCTCAAAATTATTTCTCAAAATATAATTTACCGAATGGCTTTTATATTTACCTAAAATCCTTTATATTAAATTACTTTGCATTTTCTCAATGAATTTTTAAAATATCGAATCAAGAGAGCATGTGTGCTCACTTATAATCTCCATCGTTTTGGCTGATTCAAGTACAGCTAAAACACCGACCAAAAAAAAAAGTACGGCTGAAACCAGCAAAAGGCAAGGACAAAAGATGGAAGGATCAGTCTTCTGAGATTTAATAAAAGCCCTGAGATTCAACAAGAGGATTGACGGAGTCACCACTCTCTGTGCCCTGTCAGGTCTACTTGCGGGTGGTCTTATCAGCTTTTGCTTAGATGGGTCTCAACAGAATATGGAGAAGAAAGAGGCCGGAGGCTGCATGGGGCTTGGAAAGCACTTTGGTACCACCACTAAAAAATAATCAATCCAAAGAGATTATTGTGATCTTATCAATCTAGCCCTTAGGACTGTTATGGATTCATTGTATAGACCAGTCCCAGATGAAATTTGTCTGACAGCATTTTAAATCCCTTTTGCAGGTAAGTTGCTTGGAGTTGCTGGGAAGAGCACGAGTCATGGACTCTTCACTTTGGGTATCAAGACTCTTCATTTCTTCATTGCACAGCTGTTGCACTTCAGATTCGTGTCAACTCTGCAACAAGAAACATTGATGATGCCACTCGTATTCTGGGTCTCGCCTAGCAAATCATTTTCTTCCATATCTATGGACTACTGAAGAGATAAGAACTTCTGAAACATTCCCAAGGCCCTCAGAGCAGTCAATATAGAGGAGAGCACGGTTCTTGCGCATGGGAACAAGAAAATATGAATCGTACGAAAAAGGAAAGAAGAAAAGAGTTGCGTTTCTGCTCGTGTATTAAACGGTCCATGTATTATGATGTGTTATGCGTTTGCTTTTGACCTTGAGGTGTGACCAGCACGATAGCTTCAAGATCAGAGGAGCTTTTCAAGGTGCATTTCTACCTCTAGATGTTATTGCCTTGTACTTAATCTTTCAGAAGGAGAACGAAATGAGAATCACCCGGTCGAGAGACACAAACCGAGTAACTTCAACATAAGGAGACCATGCCATACATCCAAATTTGCTTCTCATTAACAAGATTGGTAATTATCCAAGAACAAGCATTCCCATTCAAAACAATAGCACCTATGTGGCTCCAGAACAAGTCTACTAATAATAACTTAATTAATCTATGAAAGATGACTAGCTCTATCCTGAAAAGAATAAAAAGAAACGCTTCCATTGAATAACTATCTAGTTCCTAATGATAATCTGCAATATTTCAAAGACTTTCTTTAGATTAGTCTAACCCAACAATGCCTCGAGTTCTCCATGTTAGCACAGCCAGAGGCCACTTCATCAACTCCAAAAATGTTATTTGTCTCCCTCAACTAATCACTAGCATCTCCATGAGGAACAAGGAGCGTCCCTTGAGTGCCAAGGTTGCCTTGATTGATATGGAAGTTGAGCACTGCAAATTTGAAAATTAGGCGCATTCACATTAGTGATGTCTACACATCTTTCGTTTTCAGAATAATACTTTAATTGCAAATTTGAAAATTAAGCATGTATACAGCAGAACAGTAGACCATACATCATTCAACTACATCTTGGACTCGCAAAAATTAATTTTGAATCCAAAGGAAAGCAATTTGATTACTTAATTAGGCCTAGCGGGATTGAGTATCTTTCTCCCGCTAACCAAGATAATCATAAAGCAACCGCCAAACAATCAAATCATCTCCTCAGTATCAAGTAGCAGAATTCTTGCGCTTACACATATAATACTATCAATATGATTGCAGTAGGCTGAATAATACTTTAATTGCTTAAAGAGGCCTTGCAAGAGCCTTGGCACAACAATCATAATATTGAATCAGCTCCCCAGTTCTAAGCTAATATGCACTAAATCTGCAAAACTATTGTTCCATTACAAAAATAAGGAAGACACCTATATTATCACGTTGCCATAAAGTATATTTACAATTTAAGTTTATCTAGTAGTGCCTATTGATGTGGTCACGCATATCGGCTGCTTTCCGATTGAAGAGCCTGGGTAAAGAATAATATCTGACACCATTTGTTGGATAAATTCTCCTCGAGAGGTTTTGAAGTTGACAAAACATTTCTCTCGCCTAGTCCAAGACTTGCGGACTCTACCGGCAAAGTCTCGAAGATCAAAGTCGACACTAACAAGACTCAAGTTTCAAAGTCTACTCTCATGGACAGATTTCAGACCGACAAGATAAAAAAACTTCTATTCTGATTCTATATAGTTTTTATCTCAAAGGCTAAGGAATATCTTTCGACTGGATTCAGCACTACAAGATCTTATATTTGTATCCGAATTGATATAGATTCTCTAAGATTCGCAACTTATTTGGAAAGTTCTACTTATGGAAACAAAGATCCTGATTGTATGGGCGAGCAGGATTGATGGGCTATCTACACTTACCTTAAAGAGCTCGAGATCTCTTTAAATTGATTCTGTCCAACGGGTTGATTGGAAGAACTTCTTTGGAAGGTGCCAACGGTAATGAAGGCATGAAGAAGCGTATAAAGAGAGACGCTCGAGTTGTTGAAGGGTCTTGGATAGAAGAATTCCAAAGTCCGAATCTCCATATTTTGTTTGTGATCTTATTTTTCGAGCAATACATGTAATCAAAAGAGAGACCATAGAGTGGTGAGACCTTGAGGAAGTGTAGTAGAAATTCTACATTGTGGACTCAAGAGCGTGAGACCGTAAACACTCTTTTTGGTTCTTAGTGAAATCCAGCCGGAAGGGCCGTCCGTGCGGGAGAGTGGACGTAGGCTTGATATAAGCCGAACCACTATAAATCTGAGTCTTGATTCTCTATCCCTAATCCTTTTATCTTTCATTACTTTCATTTGCTGCGATTGTTGTTTTTAATTCATTAATCTCATATTCGGATTTGATTGTTAAAATTGCTTTAATCACCTATTCACCCCCCTCTAGGTGCTAATTCTAGTCCTAACAATTGGTATCGAGCTTGTGTACTCGTTTATAAGAAGTGTCTTTACTTACGAGTAAAAGATCTATGGCTAGTATGTTACCTACGGGGTTGGTTGAAGGTCAAAGCAATACCGCACCTCCATACTTTGATGGAAAAGACTACATCATATGGAAGAACAAGATGAAAGCATTCCTTAGATCGAAAGATCCTTTGGAATGGGAAGTGGTAGACAAAGGAATCATTCCCGCCGCAAAGATCGAGAATCGAGAGAGGAAAAGAAGTTGTTGATCCCACTCTAATGACTCAAGAAGAAATCACCAAGAGACAGACTCTTGACGCTAAAGCCATTTACTCCTTATATTGTGCTTTATCCCCTACTGAGTATAACAGAATATCTTCTTGTGGTACAAAGAAAGAAGTCTCAGGATAGGCTTCACATTACCTATGAAGGAACCGATCGAGTGAAAGAGACAAGGATCAACATTCTTTTGGGACAATATGAAGTCTTTAAGATGAGATCGGGAGAATCAATAACCGACATGTTTAGTCGCTTTCTGAAATTGTGAATGGTCTTGAATATCGGGGACATCCAATCTCGGGACATATGAAGGTCAACAAACTCCTACGAGGACTCTCTAAAGACCGGAATCACATAAAACCTCAATAAGAGAGACACGAGGATTGCTCCACTCTCTCGTAGACGAATTGGTTGGGACTCTTCAATCTTATGAAGTAGAGCAAACCAACGAAGAGGAAGATTCAAAAGGTAAGAAATCAATTGCCTTAAAGTCTAATGATTATTCGATGCTTCTGATTCGAAGAAGATCTAGATGATGAAGAGCTGGCACTTATGATAAAGAGATTGAAAGTTGAACAGAAAAGGAAGAAAATTCAACCGAAGAAACAAAGCTCACAAAGGTTTCGAAACAAATCAACGAGGAAGATGACTCTAACAAACAAGTGACTTGCTTTGAATGCAAGAAAAAGGGACACATCGACCCAACTGTCCTCTCGTTAAAGAAGAGAAAAGGAAAGACTGAAAAAATACGGGAAGGCACTCAAAGCGAGACCTGAGTGATGCCGAATGTGAAGAAAGTGATGATGACTATGCCAATATCTCGTTTAATGGCAAAAATCGATTCGATTCGGACCACTCGATTCGGATACGGGAGACGAGAAAGTGAACTCGAGGTTAGTAATCTAAGAATTCCTATCAAAGTTTCAAATACATTGATGAACTTTGTCTTAGTCTAAAAACTTCTCTTAAGAGGATCTTCGAATTGAAAAAGGAAAATTCTACATTGAAGCAACGGGAAAACTTTGGAAAGAGAAATTTGAAAAGTTAGAAAACAACTTTACCGTCATGAAAGAAAACTCGACTCGTTTCCAAAGAAAATAATCTTTTGAAAATGATATTTCTAATATATCAAAAAGATTTTCAAATGGTTCGAAAAGTTGGATAAGATTCTTTCGATACAAAGACCCTACTTTGATAACTTAGGTCTTGGTATGACGTCTGAAACTATTCCTCTAATTGATTTTCCAAAGGTGAAGGAAAGAATCAAACAAAGACCAACCGAATTGTTTATAAAAATCATTTTCGAAAAGTCTTTGTAAAACCTATTGGCAAAATGCTTTGAAATGTTCCAAGTGTCAAAGCTCAGAACATTTTGAGAAAGAATGTCATTTGGTTTGGAGACCTGTTAAAAGGAATTGGGCAAAGACAGTTTATTGCTCTAACTCTTCTGGACCCAAGATGATGTGGGTACCAAAGAAAGCTTGAATTCTTTTTAATTGCGAGTCACTATCAAAAAGAAGATTAAATGGTATCTAGATAGTGGCTGCTCAAGACATATGACATGAGACTCAAGTTGCTTCATAACACTTGACCAGAAAGACGGAGGAAAAGTTTCCTTTGGAGGTAACAACAAAGGAAGAATCATTGGTCGTGGAACAGTCAAGATTGGAAGTCTGTCAATCAAGAATGTTTCCTTAGTTGAAGGATTAAATTACAACTTGCTTAGCATAAGCCGGTTGTGTGATACTGGATTCAAGATCAATTTCCGGAAAGAAAGTGCTCGAATCGGTAAAGACTCTACTCAATCCTTTACGGACGAAGACATGGAAATATCTATCTTCCGGATGTAAATCATGAAAGATCACAAAGTCTTGATTCGATATCAAAGATGAAGCTAATCTATGGCACAGAAAACTTGGCCATATCAATATGAAGCAAATCAGCAAGATCTCCTCCAAGAAACTTGTTCGAGGATTGCCTATTCTCAATTATTTAAAGTCTGATCTATGCACACCATGCGTATTGGGTAAACAGGTTAGAAACTCTTACAAACCAATAAGTAAAGTTTCTACTAATCGTGTACTTGCGACTTCGCATATGGATTTATTTGGACCTACTAGAACGCAAAGCATTGGTGGAAAAAGGTTCTGCCTAGTAATAGTGGATGATTATTCACGATTTACTTGGGTCTACTTTCTTTCAAGTAAGTCCGAAACTTTCTCTCTTTTCAAAGTTTGCTAAGAAGGTACGTAATGAGAAAGGTTACACTATCTCAAGCATTCGTACGACTACCATGGAGGTGAGTTTGAAAATCAAGACTTTACTAAATTCTCGTGATGACTCTGGTTTTCAAGACAAATTCTCCTCTCCATACACACCGGTAACGTAATGGGGTTGTGGAAAGGAAGAATAGGGCTTTACAAGAAATGGCAAGAACTCTTTTAATTGAAAGTAATATTTCTTCAAGGTTTTGGGCCGAAGTCGTTTATTTGCTTGTTATATTATTAACAGTATTTTTAAGACCAATTCTTGAGAAAACTCCTTATGAAATTTTTAAAGAAAAGAAACCAACTGTTTCTTATTTTCAAGTATTTGGTTGTAAATGCTTTATTCAAAGAATGCAAATGATCGAGTTGGTAAGTTTGAAGAAAAAATCGATGAAGGATTCTTTATTGGCTACTCAACCGCAAGCAAAGCCTATAGAGTATTCAACAAGAAGACTCGGACGTGGAAGAATCAATGAACGTCAAATTTCAAGACTCTCTACAAGTTCAGCAAATACAGATCAAGAATCGAATCGCATTCCCACTCGCTAGATCTATCTCCAATAAAGCAGGTCAAAAATCCCGATGCGGTACAACAAGTTGTCGATGAAGAATCAACTCAAGAAAATGATCAACAACCTATCGACCATCCAAGAATCGGAAACACAAGTCCAAATCATCCCGAAGAACTCATTATTGGGAACATTAATGAGGGAATTCGTACAAGATCCAAAAGGCGAGAAGAGTCTAGTGCGGTTGCACTTATTTCTCGAAATAGAACCCAAAACATTGAAGAAGCCTTAGCCGATGAAAGCCGGATTGAAGCAATGCAAGAAGAGCTCGACAATTCAGTATTAACGATGTTTGGGAATTAACTCCTAAACCAAAAGGTAAATCATTATTGGAACTAAATGGGTTTTCGAACAAAGTTGATGAAAAAGGCAAAGTGATAAGAAACAAAGCAAGACTCGTGGCTAAAGGATACACGCAAGAAGAAGGGATAGACTATGATGAGACTTATGCTCCAAAAGTAGCAAGGTTAGAAGCAATCGATTACTACTTGCTTTTGCATGTTATAAGAATTTCAGGTTATTCCAAATGGACGTCAAAAGCGCATTCCTGAATGGATTTATCCAAAAAGAAGTCTATGTGGAACAACCTCCTGGATTTGAAGACTCAAAGAAACCAGACTCAGTGTTCAGACTCAAGAAAGCTTTATATGGATTAAAACAAGCTCCTCGAGCTTGGTATGAAAGGCTAAGTAACTTTTAATTCAAAGTGGTTTCTCTAAAGGAAAGGTAGACACTACTCGTTTATTAAAAAGGAAGGCAAAAGCTTTCTACTCGTTCAGATTTATGTTGATGACATTATATTCGGATGATCTAATGAGACTTTGTGCAAGAAATTTTCTAAGTCTATGCAGGATGAATTTGAGATGAGCATGATGGGTGAACTATCTTTCTTCCTTGGTCTACAAGTGAAACAACTTAAAGAAGGAATCTTTATTCATCAAGAAAAATATGCAAAAGAACTTGTTAAAAAATTCGGTCTGGAGAATTGCAAAAAGACTGATATTCCAATGTCAAGTTCTTTGAAGATAGACAAAGACGAAGGGGAAGAAAGTCGACCAAAAATTATACAGAGTATCATTGGTTCACTTCTTTATCTTACCGCATCTAGACCTGACATATTATTTAGTGTTTGCATATGTGCTAGGTTTCAATCGATCCTAAGGAATCTCATTTAAGTGCTGCTAAACGTATCATTAAATACGTTGCAACTACTGCTAAGATTGGTCTATGGTATCCCAAAGTAGGAGACTTTACCCTTCTTGGTTATTCGACGCGCATCTTGCGGGTTGTAGAGTTGAAAGAAAAAGCACTTCAGAACTTGTTAATTACTTGGTAACAGGGTGGTATCTTGGTTTTCAAGAAAACAAAGTACGTGGCTCTTTCAACAGTTGAAGCGAGAATACGTAGCACTTGGAAGTTGCTTGTTCTCAAATACTATGGATAAAACAACAACTACGAGACTTTGGTATTGAAGACTCTTGCACGTAGATCAAATGTGACAATACCAAATAAGAATCAATCTTACAAAGAATCCTATCCTACATTCAAGAGCAAAACATATTGAGATTCGACATCATTTCATAAGAGATCATGTTCGAACAAAGAAGTCTTGATACAATTTATTGACTCGAAGAATCAACTGGCAGACATCTTCACTAAGCCACTTGAGAAAAGCATATTTGAGTCTATTCGTTCAAGACTTAATATTTTATCTCTTGAAGAATGTTGAAGCTCAGACTCAGAATCTTAAAGTCTGACAGAGTATCAGACTCAAAAGGGTGTAGACTGAGAATACCAATCGACATGTCTGTAAGTTCACTTATTTACTTAATCTGTTATTTCGAAAATGTAAGTTTGTCTGTTTATTTATGTATAATCGTGATTATTAAGGCAGTTTATTTTCTAAAGGGTGGTTATCGATTTATTAAGGCAGTTATTTTTCAAAAAGGATTTTTTTTTTTTGCGACGATTCAGTTACCACGATTCGATTACCTTTTATACTTCTCCTCCTTCTTCGTTTTAAACTTTACCCGAAACCCTAGTTCAAAAGCTTTTCACTCTCTCGGAATTTCTCTCCTCAATTTCTACTTCTCAAGATTTTGACTTTCTTGCGACACAAGTGTGAAAGTTTCTCCAAGAAAGTGACAATGTCTTACCAAAGAAAATCTTCAAGGATTGCAAACAAGGGGGACCACAAATGGCTCGGAGAGGGGCCTACGCACTTCGATCTCACAAAGAAAGCGACTTTCCAACAGAATGCTCCTCAACGATCTCAACAGCGCTCCTCCTCAACTAGACCCCATGATCGTCGCCCTCAACATGCAGAAGAAGTGCTTGAAAATGTTGAACCAGTAAGATCACTCAAGCCTGCTTTTGTTTATAGGCTTTACTCTGCATTGAAGGAAGGTGGTTCTCGCAATGACCTTCGTTGATGAATTTCTGAAAGAAAAAGGTTATAAAAATGAGACGCACTTTCTCACCGTGATGGAAAGATCGGGCGTTGTTCCCGGCTGGGAACAAAGAAAAAAGTTTTTGCAAACTTTCCCAAAGGACCCTAGGTTTGGTAGTTTCAATCAACCAGAGGGAAAGGATGATGATGAGAAAATGTTTTTACATTTTAAACCTTGGATGGGTGTGGCCGCAAACCTTCGAGGAAAGAAGGATGAACTGTTTCGATCTAATGGACACAGAAGATGTATGAGAAACTCGCTAAAGCGAGGGTGATAAATCCACGAACGGTGGACTTTGATTTTCTGGATTTACCGAGCATCAATCTCGGAGAGAAGTTTGAGAAGCTTCAACCGCACAAGTTTTGCACCGAATGTGATGTGGCTTATTCTCGAATTAACCGCATATTTTTACTCTAATCTCGGTTTCCTTGATGCGAACAGCTTTTCATTTAGCGTGAGAGATAGAGAATATGTTGTTGATACGTACACTCTGGCAGATATAATTGGTGTGGAAAGAGGTGCTTTCCAATCAATTTCTGTGTCTGTAAGTCATGCCACTCTTGAACTTGCAAGAGACCGAATTGTCAAGGTCGTCTCTCCTACCTGCACGAATGCAACAAATATTCTCGCTTCACAAGATTGTGATCAACCTGTCTTAGACCAAAATCAACATCAAAGACAGATGTATCCATCTCGAGGCAAAATTGATGTATGCAATCAAGATCGGTCTTAATTTCTCTCTACCACACACTATCATGTTTCACATGTACAGGTCTATGGCAAAGGACAAGGGACAACTTCCTTATGCTGCTCTCATTACACGTCTTTTCGTACATCTGAACATCCAGCCTCCCCACATTCTCTCTCGTGAAGACTATTGGTCGAATGGTCACCTGACCGAGGATGATAACAAAAATGCGTCGAAAGAACTCAAGAAGAAGTCGGAGCAGTTCAAGGAGCAAACCCCGTTAAAACCAGCACTGTACTCTTCGCCGCAAAAGGAAAGGAAAGGAACCTGTCACTGGTCCTATCAAGAAGAGGTGGGCAATCATCTTGGAAGATGAAGATGATGAGGACGATATGCCTATCTCAGCCTTTGTTTCTTAGTATTCTGCTCTTGTATCAGCTGTTTCAGAACAACAATTTGCAGAAGAAACTGAGAAAGGAAACTAGGAAAAGGAATCCTTGTAGAAAGAAGAAGAAGAGAAAGAGAAAGAAGAAGAGAAAGAAGAGAAAGAAGAAGAGGAAGAAAAAGAGGAAGAAGAGAAAGAAAAAGAGGAAGAAGAAGAGAAAGAGGAAGAAAAGATGAAGAGGAAGAGTCGGCTAGGGCAGACTCTCGGATAAACCACAGACTCACAAGCCAAGTCGATTCTCCAAATAGAAAAGGAGGATCAGCACAACCTTGTCACTGAGGAGACTCCTCAGAAAGAAGAGTTTTTCTCCCCTCCAGAAGGCATTGAGACAGGGGGAGATATCCAAAGAGAAAGTACACCTCTTCTCTTGACATTTACAAGTGCAAGTGTGAGTAGATCGCCACCTGATGCAGAAGATGTTTATGCTGCTCATAATCCTGAGGGAGAGGCATCATCTCCAAACATTGATCTCCCTGCTGATATTCACACCGGCTTAACTCCACCATCAGACCGAGTTGACGCAAGCACACAGACTGACAATTCAGGAGATTTCAAAAGGTTGCTTGACATCATATTGGAGCTCAAAGGCCAAATATATGCTATGGGGTGTGACTTTCGACTCTTCGAATGAGAATCATGCTATGTTCATCTCCTTACATGATCGGCTTAAAGATGTTCAACGTAAGGTTCAAGACACAAAGAAAAGGCACCTCTCCGCTGAACTACAAGAAGACTTAAGGAAGCTGGAAGGAACTGTCAAGTCTATGGAGGACTTTCAACTTGTTCGCATTCCTCGTGCTCCTTGATTTTCTTACTTTTTAATGCGACAAAAAGGGGGAGAAGACTTTGCGGGCAGATTTTCACTATTCTCATTCCAAACCCAAACCTTAAACCTTAAACCTTCATCTCTAAACATTTTTTTGGATTTAATTGCTTGATTGTGATTGATATTTTGACTTTATCTTGAGTTTTTGAATGATTGCTTACTATTGCATTACCTTAAGCTGTTAAAATTAGACATAGATAGTAAAGTCTGCACTGACCAATGAGGCTTCTGTGGATGTAGATCTGTGTACAGGGTAAGTCTGTGTACAGGACATCTGTGTACAGGACATCTTATACTATTCTTATTCTAATCCTATCTTTGCAAGCTTAAAAATTGTTTTGCGGGGCAATAGTATTCAAATCGCGGAAAGTTTTGTCACCATCAAAAAGGGGAGATTGTTGGATAAATTCTCCTCGAGAGGTTTTGAAGTTGACAAAACATTTCTCTCGCCTAGTCCGAAGACTTGCGACTCTACCGGCAAAGTCCGAAGATCAAAGTCGACACTAACAAGACTCAAGTTTCAAAGTCTACTCTCATGGACAGATTTCGGACCGACAAGATAAAAACTTCTATTCGATTCTATATAGTTTTTATCTCAAAGGCTAAGGAATATCTTTCGACTGGATTCAGCACTACAAGATCTTATATTCGTATCCGAATTGATATAGATTCTCTAAGATTCGCAACTTATTTGAAAAGTTCTACTTATGGAAACAAAGATCCCGATTGTATGGGCGGCAGATTGATGGGCTATCTACACTTACCTTAAAGAGCTCGAGATCTCTTTAAATTGATTCTGTCCAACGGGTTGATTGGAAGAACTTCTTTGGAAGGTGCCAACGGTAATGAAGGCATGAAGAAGCGTATAAAGAGAGACGCTCGAGTTGTTGAAGGGTGCTGGATAGAAGAATTCCAAAGTCTGAATCTCCATATTTTGTTTGTGATCTTATTTTTCGAGCAATACATGTAATCAAAAGAGAGACCATAGAGTGGTGAGACCTTGAGGAAGTGTAGTAGAAATTCTACATTGTGGACTCAAGAGCGTGAGACTGTAAACACTCTTTTTGATTCTTAGTGAAATCCAGCCGGAAGGGCTGTCCCGTGCGGGAGAGTGGACGTAGGCTTGATATAAGCCGAACCACTATAAATCTGAGTCTTGATTCTCTATCCCTAATCCTTTTATCTTTCATTACTTTCATTTGCTGCGATTGTTGTTTTTAATTCATTAATCTCATATTCGGATTTGATTGTTAAAATTGCTTTAATCACCTATTCACCCCCTCTAGGTGCTAATTCTAGTCCTAACACCATTAACAACCATCGTTGATCTAAATGAATGTTCATGCAAAGGACCTTCTTTCATGGTCTCATAGACTGGAATTGGTCATCCCACTATTTTTGCATACTCTTGCAATCTACTCTTAAGAGTAGCAATTGAGACACCTGCATTTTGGCAGAAGTACACCCCAAGCGCCAAAACTTGGATGGAGGGACACTTAAGTGCCAAAACTTTGGAAAGGTACACTTAAATGCCAAAATCGGAGTAAAATAGATCACTTAGGTGCCACTCTAGCCAAAATTCGGCCAAATTGCTGACGTGGCAATTTTCCGACGAGATGAGTGCAAAACGGCGTCGTTTTGCATGTTGACGTGGCGAGAAAATGCAAAAACGACGTCGTTTTGTCTATGCTGTGTAAATAATTAATATAAAAATTAATTAAATTAAATTTAAAACTAAATTTATTTAAATTATTCTAAAAAAAAAAACTTAAAATTTAAAAACTTAAAATTAAAAAAAGGGGGTGGGGGGTGGGGGGGGGGAGGGAGGTGGCCGAGGGCGAGCCCTTGCCGTCGTCGCCTCCCCGCCTCCGCCAGGAAGGGCGACGACGGAGGGGGGGGTCGGCGGGGGTCACCGGCCCTTGGCCGATCGGCCGTGACCCTCGCCCTGAGATCTGGGCGAGGGCTCACGGGCCCTCGTCGCCTCCCCGCCATCGCCGGAAGGGTCGGCAACGGAGGGGGAAGGGTCGGCCAAGGTCGCCGGCCCTTGGCCGACCGGCGGCGAGGGCCATGACCCTTGCCTTAGATTCGGGCGCGGCGACCCCGGCCGACCCTTCCCCATACGTCGTCGGCCCTTCTCGGCGGCGGCGGCGAGGGCTTAGCCCTCACCACCTCTCTTTGGCCCCCTCCCTTTTTTTTTTTTTTTTTTAATTTTAAGTTTTAAAATTTTAAGTTTTTTATTTTTAGAATATTTTAAATAAATTTATTTTTAAATTTAATATAATTAATTTTTATATTAATTATTTACACATTAGAGATAAAACGACGATATTTTTGCATTTTCTCGCCATGTCGCGTGCAAAACGACGCCGTTTTGCACTTACTCGCCGGAAAATTGCCACGTCGAATTTGGCTGGATTTTGGCCTAATAATGCACTTAAGTGATCCATTTTACTTTGATTTTGGCACTTAAGTGTACCTTCCAAAGTTTTGGCACTTAAGTGTCCCTCCATGCCAAATTTTGGCACTCCAGGTGTCTGTACCTCCTTGCATTTTATCCAAAAACATATTATCAATGATTAAATGATGTTGGAAATTTGGAAATATCAAACAGGCGATTAAAAGTGGAAGTGCCCACCATTGCGTACTGTTGGTGTTTGTTTCGATAAACAAGCATATGTGCATAAGTAAATTAAGATCAAACGTCTGATCACAGTGGAAGTAGAAACACTTATACACGTGTTTCCATAGCATTTACGTGCATTTTAACAAAAACGCATAGAAGAGCTAAAGGGGCTAATCATATTAACATTGTATCGTGCTCCAAAATTTGGTTCAGAAGTTTCTTCGAGTTTTGAGCACGAACATCTGATGTCCTCACAGCAGTAATTCTGACGTTCTTCAGACTCTAATCGAGAACATCTAAGGCCTTCTGGTAACACCGGTTCTGATGTTCTTGACCATGAACGTCTGACGCTTTCTGGTAATACTGGTTCTGACGTTCTTCAGATGCAGAATGTCTGATCTCTTCACAGGCTCTAACGTTCTTCAGATCTAGCCCCACAAGTGTCGGGTCTCTAGTTCAGACACACCACCAAGTCTCACGTTGAACAGAAGAGAGAAATTGAGAGATCTCACAATTGCAATTGTGCTAGCAATTGCTCTCGTGTGAGTGTTTTGTTGATCAGTATCGGCACTCTCAATTATCGATTGTTGATTGTTGATTGTCCATCATTCGGTGATCTGCTCTCAATATTATCTTTTATAGATAGTGCATATCACATTTAAATTGGCGCATTGACTCTAAACCATTTTAGAATTAATTCGGCCGTAACTCTTGACGGATGTAAGTTCTGATACCGTTACAGACACTAATTCGGGCATTAACTCTATAACTGTTACAGAGCATTATTCCAGACATTTATTTGTAACTGTTACAAGTCTCTATTATGTGTATTAACTTTGTAACTGTCACAAATATTTAATTTGGCCGTTACTTATGAAACTGTTTCAGAGCATTAATTAGTCATTAACTTGAAACTGTTTCAGAGCATTAATTAGTCATTAACTTGAAACTGTTTCAAATCATTAAACTACCCATTTATTCTGAAACCATTTCAGATCATTAATGTGACCATTAAGTTCTGAAACCGTTTCAGAACTTAATGTGACCGTTACATCTTAAAAACGTTTCAGATCTTTAATTTAGCAATTAAGTCTGAAACTATTTCAGATCATTGATTTGGCTATTGATTCTGAACTCACTTTAGATCATTAATAATGCGATTCACTCTAAACTCACTTCAGATCATTAACGTAGCTATTAATTTTGAACTCGCTTTAGATTATTAATTCGGTCACTGAATCTGAACACGCTTCAAAGCTTGGATTTGGCCGTAAAGTCTAAAACCCACTTCAGAGTTTGTAAACTCCGATGCCCTTCATTAGAACTTTTATTTTTAGCTCGACTCAATCTGATTGGCTCAATTGCAAACACATTTGCAATATTCTCTCTCTCATTCAAACGTCATTCTAATTGGTTATGGTGTGTGACATCCCTAGGTTCATCACTAAACTGGCAGCAGGACTTGTACTAACATATTAGCACAACCAAGAGAACTGATTGTCCAGATCAATCTCCTGTTCCTATAAACCATGAGTGACATCTAGCAATATATCATGGCTACCCAGACAATGTGAAATGTCTCAGAACATAATAAACCTGTTAGCTTTGGTGACTGTGTAATTCGATCATTATGTCTCACCATGTCTCGATTGAACAAAGGCCATGGAACTATTGGTCAAGCCACCAATTCGATCATATGCGCAAATATAATTGACATGTATTCTTCGAGATATGAACCATTCATTCTCGGTTATAACCCCGGCTGAGGATTTCAATACAATGTCATGATTAGATCACTTGTTTTTTGGTTGCCGCATTACTGGTAGTCTTGCTTCGTTTTGGGCGACTAAATTCAATATTGCTTGGCAAAATAAGCCTTGGATGGAAAATCTTGATTGGGCTACCAAGCATATCGCTAATGGTAGCTTTCACTAGTTTATGGCCGACTTTGGATTTGGAGCTCTATGCTATATTATCTGGAAAGAGCGGAATAATATCATATTTCGTAATCAGACCCTCTTCCTCTCCTCGATGAAGATGCACCTCCAAAAGGCTATAAAATATAAGGCAATGACTTACAAGCATGTCTCGGACACTCCCAAGAATAGAAGACTACAACAAAGCTGAGATTTACATTCGGTTTATCTTTGATTGATGGAGGTTCTCTTCTTTGTTTTTGTTAGTCTTTCTGTTTCTTTTGTCTTTGTTTACTGGTTGGTCTCTCTTGGGAACCACGGCACCCTTACACTCTTTTGGACTTTTGTCTTCTTGAGTGTCTGTCTTTTGTAGGTGCTAGGCCTCCTTCCTTGTATTCTTTTTAGGCAAAATCTATACATATCTTACCTTTACCAAAAAAAAAAAAAAAAAAAAAAAAATTCATATTGTGCACGCATGTGGCTTCGTATGTGAACAAACTATGATCATCAAGTATAGAGACGGTTCGATGAAGTGTCAATATGCGCACTTCTAAACCATAGCCATCCAACACACAAGTCAACATCGTGCCTCAGGTCTAAGGATCTTACACCTGACCAAAGCATGAATGATCAGACATTGACCTCGCTAAAAAGCTTCCATGTCGCCAATCGTTCTATTTATGTCACGTTCAGTGAACTTATCCAAGACAAGCACCTGTATTCTAGCTCGGATATCACAATACCTAATGACTTGTGACTTATCATCTTCTCAAGTATCCAATACTGAAGTGAAGCTTGAGAACACATCGATCTCAATAGGATCATCAATGTCCTCTCAATGATCCATCAATCGGGAACTATTTAAAGATTCATCATAACTGTAACCCGTCACATATATTCTTAATACCTTAAGAATAGGTTCAGTCGTAACTGATATTATGGACTTCATTCATATAAATTGGATGATGAATGAAAAAACTTATTTGCCATTAAATAATCCCTAACATGTAACTATTACACGGTTGCTTTAGGGCATATAGCTAACACGTATATGGGCATTGAGAGAGAGAGAGAGAGAGAGAGAGAGAGAGAGAGAGAGAGAGAGAGAGAGAGAAGAATCTTGTATTTCCTAACTCACGAAGAATCTTGGGAGTAGATCACCAATTTCTTGAGCGGAGGAATGGTATCAACCATAATTTCATCATAATCACATTCTTCAGGAGTGCACAAAAAAGATGAATAATGTGATCATTCCGCTCTATGAATGCCGAATTGACGAAGCACCAGAGAGATTAAATCCCCTTTCAAGCACATTGGAAATCAAAAGAAATCGTGATAGCAGTGCTCCATGAGAACAAAGAAAGGAAGCGGCAATAGAACCCCTTGAAGAGCAATGCTCTACGCACCTGAGCACATCACATCTCACCCGTGCCAGAAATCAACTAGGGTTACTCAGCCAATAATCATTCCTCACAAAAAGAGGAAGGCTCGAGAAGGAAAGACTCCAACGTTGACCATAGGCATGATCATATTTTCGGAAAAAAAGAAGCAATGGTCCATCTAGGATCTGCACACACATTTTTCAAGATGAACACAAGAAGCAGAAGAAATCAAACATGAAAATTGTTGACATTTAAATTTTGATGATCCAATAAGTTATTTATTACATACAAAAATTAGGGATTAATCTTTAACCCCTAAACAAAAATATCAAAATTGCATTATGCATTTGCATCGGATTGGTAGTGGAGGACTCGAGTAAATGATTCTGAATTGGATTGATTGGATTGAGGCTGCGCTGATTAAAATTTGAACAAAGCTTGCAGCCGAAAATTGCATTGTGATCAATTATGCTATTATTTGTCATCTGATGACTGAATATTTTGAAATATTCGTGCATATGAGCGGATTATCTTATATTTAGGCGTATCAACTTCGGTCAACAAGGACAAGAAAGGAATCGACGCGGATTTTTGATATTTATACATGCCTGGCTATTTGGGGAAGAAAATATGAGGGAGGAGCAAGGTGAGATAGGCAAGATATTAGACGCTGAGTTGTACGTGGGGGCGAAAGGCAGCAAATGGTGATGATATCTTGTGGGGATTTTCATAAGAATTTTCATGAAAAAGGGAAAAAGATACCCACCTTGGCAAGTTGGGCTCATTGAATATTTGCATGAAACGAAGAATATATTTTGAAGATCACGTTTCCAAGAAAAGCACAGCATACCAGCTATTTAAGGAGCACACGCGGACCGGAAGAGGGAGGCCACGCAATACATTGAATACCCGGCCATGATAGAAAAATTGTGAGTGAGAGCATGGAGAGAAGGAGATGTTGGCTGGGTCCACCTTCATGTGTGGCCTAGCTAGCATTAAAAAAAGAGAGAGAATAAAAAAAAAAGGAGAAGTTGAAAAGAAAGTGGTGGTTTCATATGTGTGGGTTGAAAAGGCTAGTAATAACACCTAGAGGGGGTGAATAGGTGTAAATAAAAATTATCGCAAGATTCAGAAGTAATAATTGCTTTTTAGAAAAAGATAGAATAAAGACGAATTCAGACTTTAGCAGTTAGATAAAAATTCAAACAAAATAAAGGAGTTTAAACTTAAACAGTTAAATGAAACTATGAGTCAAAATAAAGGAGTTGAAGGAAGAGAATAAGAGCACAAGGTTTATAGTGGTTCAGCTTAGATTAAGCCCACGTCCACTCTCTCGCGCTGACAGCCCACTGGCTGGATTCCACTAAGAATCAAAAGAGATTTTATAGTCTTGCAGTCTCGACTTCACAGTGAAGAACCTCTACTGGTCTCTCACAAAGTCTCACTATAAGTTTCTCTATTTTGTATACAACTTTGAGCTTGGTAAATGAAATAGCAAGGAACTAGGAAGCTTCAAACTTTGAAATTTTTCTTTCACGCACTGTCTCGAACAACTAGAGAGTCCACCTTAAATACTCCTTCATGCCTTCACGACCGTTGGCATTTTCTAAAGGAATTCTTCCAATGTACCCGTTGGACATAATCAATCAAGGGGATCTCAAGTTGATTGATTGATTGAGATAAAAGCCCGTCAATTTTGTTCTCCCATACAATCAGGATCTTGGTTTCCATAAGTAGAACTTTCCAAGTTTGCTTGTCTTCCAAAAGATTTGAGTATCGGAATTTGATTACATTAAGGATAACCAATCATGTAAGTGTTATATCCAACCAGAAAACCATCCATAAACCATACGAATAGAATCCTTGAACAAATAAAGATAATCTCGCATCTAGATAAGTCTTCATACTTCAGTCTGGAAATTGTTAGTGTGGGCAGACTTTGAACCTAAAGTATGGCGGTCTTCAGACTTTGACACTTCAGTCTGGAAGTCTTCAGACTAGACTTTGGAAAGGTTTTATCAACTTCAAAACAGTAAATGAGTTTTCTCCAACAATCTCCCCCTTTTCGATGGTGACAAAACTTTCTTGCAAATTTGAGAACTTTTGACCTACAAAACAACTCTTAAGCAATACATGATATCTTATAAAAATAAGTTGATTAGGATCTGGATAATATCAATTTTGCAACCACAAAGAACAAGTTAATTTTGAAAAGATAAAAACTATCCAACCATAATCAGTATTACCAAAGTAAGTTGTTGCACCCGTCAACGTCAAAAAGTTCAACAAACAACCAAAGAACGAAAGTTCAACAGTCAATCAAAAGTTCAACCAATAAGAGTCAAAAACCAATAAAAACCAATAAAAATTAAATCTACACATTCTCCCCCTTTTTGTTAACAGCAAAAAGTGCAGAAGGATAAAAAATTCAATCAAATCAAGTGTTTTTGGGAATGCGAACGATCTGGAAATCCCTTATAGATTGAACTATCTCCTCTAGCTTCCTCACGATCTCCTTTAGCTTCTCAATATCTTCACTCTTGGCAATCTCTTGAACTTGAAGCTTAAGGGCCTGTACCTACTCGTGAAGAGAGTCTGAAGTAGATTTCAATTCAGATCGGAGGTTTTTCATCTCATACTCCATACCACATTGCTGTGCCTTTAACTCCAGAAGGAGCTCTAGCAGCCTTTGAAAGTCTGCAGATGTTTCTGTTGATGCACTAGGTCTGGTCAAATTAATTCCAGGAGTTGTGAGATTTAAGGAAACATCAGGACGTCGATCACCAAGACTTGGAGAAGATGCCTCAATGTCAGCTTCAAGAAATTGAGAGGCATAGACATCCTCTGGATCGGCTAGAGATCTG
This sequence comes from Eucalyptus marginata, assembly GCA_014182565.1. Taxonomy (NCBI): domain Eukaryota; kingdom Viridiplantae; phylum Streptophyta; class Magnoliopsida; order Myrtales; family Myrtaceae; genus Eucalyptus; species Eucalyptus marginata. The sequence goes on along the minus strand of CM024590.1, from coordinate 15,212,625 downwards.
CTAACATCATCACTGGTAAAAACATGAGAAGAAGAAGCACCTAGTTTCACAGCAGCTCCCTCTATTTCCATGCCTACAGGTGGAGAAGGAAAATCTTCTTCTTGTTCTTTCTCAGCACCAAAGTGATGCTTTTTTCCATCTCCTGCAATTCCACTCCTAGTCTTCTCAGAATCCTCTGACAAGGATATTGCAAAGGTGGGTTCAACAGAGTCATCTTGACATTCTTTCTCTTCTGCTTCTCTTCTTTCTTCTTCTCTTTCTTCTCTTCTTTCTCATGCTCTTTCCTCTGCTCTTCTTTCTTCACTTCTCTGCTCTGTTTCTTCTTGTCCTCTTTCCTCTTTGTTCTGCAGCTTCTCAAAACTAACAAAACTCTGAAGATTTTTCAAGGCAAAAGCAGAGAGAGTGAGATCATCCTCATCCTCTTCGTCTTGCAGGATAAGGGCTTTTCTCTTCTTGATAGGTGCACTCATAGGCTCCTTGCCTTTTCTTTCATTGTAGCAGAGTCTTGTTTTGTTTTGTTGGGGGACTTCTCCTTCAAGCGCTCCAAAGCTTTGTTTAGTTCCTTCAGTCTCATTTTTGATACCATCTTTAGTCCTATAACCATAGGAGCAATGGTTCGAACACAAAGAGATGCTGGAAGTTGAATTTGAAAGTGTTTGAACAACTTGGTGACTAGTGCTGTGTAAGGGAGTTGTCCCTTATCTTTCACAACAGTCCTGTACATGTGCATAAGGATTGTGTGTGGCAGCGAGAACTTCATCCCATTACTGATGGCAAACATCAGTTTTGCTTCAGAACGAGAGACATTTGTCTTGGAGGTTGACTTTGGTCGGATGCAATTGATCACAACCTTGTGCAACAAGATGTTTGAGGTAGACATTCTGGAATAGGTATTGCCACCTTCAGAAAGTCTGTCCCGAACAAGAAAAAGTGTTGCATGACCAACATACACATTTATTGGTTGGAAACCACCTCTTTCCGCACCAATAACATCCGCTAATGTGTCCACATCCACCACGAACTTTTTTTTCCTCACAGTAAAACGAAATCTATTTGCGTCAAGAAATGACAAGTTCGAATAGAAATATGCAGTTAATTTAGGGTAAGCGACAGAAGTCTCAGAGCAAAAACTTTCAAGTTGAATGAGAATCAGCTTCTCCCTCAAATTCACCTTCAAAGAATCCAAGAAATCAAAATCCACAGATCAAGGGTTCATCACCCCTCTTTTCAACAATTTTGAGAAGTCCTTTTGTGCTCTTTAGAACGAAACAAACTTGTTCCCTCACCATGCACATTAGTAGCAATGCCCATTCTAGGCTAAAAATTCGCGTACATTTTCTCATCATCATGCTTCACCTTTGGCTGATTAAAAGAACTAAACCGGGGATCAGCGGGAAAGTTAGCAAACGTTTTGTCTGCCATTCCTTTAGGCGCTATGCCTAACCTTTCCATTGTTCGTAAGAACTGAGTCTCATTCCGATATCGTCATTTTTGCAGAAACTCATCAATAAACGTCATCGCAGTACCACCTTGCTTCAACTGATTGTAAAGTTTAAAAAAAAACTAGGGTTTTGACCTTCTTACAGGTTCGACATCTTCCACGATCTCCTCTTCCATTGGTTGGCGTGGAGGATTTTGAGTGGCATGCTGTGGAGAAAGACGTTGTTGAGAATGTTGTTGTTGTTGTTGACGAAAATCTTCTTCCTTGGTTAAGTCAAAATGAGTAGGACCCTCTGGCATATTCTGTGGTCCCCTGCTTGCGATCCGAGACGACTTCCTTTGGAAACACATTTCACAGTCGAGGAGGATTCCACAAACACGTTCGAAAGAGAAAGATGAAAACTTGTAGAACAAGCTTGAGAGTAAAAACGAGAGAGTAGAAGGAGAGAGTAGAAAGTCTGTATGCTAGGGTTTGGTAAAAAGTGCTTGAAAGAATACAAAAGGTATATAAAGAAAATGAATGGTCATAAATAAAAAGAAACCGAACCGTCACAAAGATAATTGCCTTTTTTCGAAATAACTGAATAAAAACTGCCAAAAATTCAAAAATTCGAAAAAGATAACTTCCAAAAATAAAATAGGCAAATAATGATTCGAATAAACATACATTTTCTTTCCAAAAATAAAATACTTGGATTCGAGACTTTCTTGTACTGAAGTAGATTCTTGAAAGTCTGAGTCTGACCATCTTCAGACTTTAACCATTAAAAGGTAAAATATTCAGTCTGGTGCGAATAGACTCAAATAAATTTTTCTTCAGAGGCTTTGTGAATATATCTGCCAATTGATTCTTCGAGTCAATGAATTGAATCATAATCTCCCCATTTTGGACATGATCTCTTATGAAATGGTGTCGAATCTCTATATGCTTTGCTCTTGAATGAAGAATTAGGTTCTTCGTGAGATTAATTGCACTAGTGTTGTCGTATTTGATCTCGCACACGATTCTTCAATTCCAAAGTCTCTTAGCTGTTGCCTTATCTACAAAATTTGAGAACAACAGCTTCGAAGAGCCACATACTCTGCTTCTGCTGTTGATAGAGCTACAATACTCTACTTCCTTAAGAACCTAGACACCAGCTTATTGCCCAGCAGTTGACAAGTACCATAAGTACTTTTTCTATCAACTTTACAACCTGTTAAATCTGCGTCTGAATATCAAAGGAGAGTAAAGTCTCATTCTTTGGAATACCACAGACCTAGCTTTGGAGTAGTTGCAACATATTTGATGATGCGTTTTGCAGCACTTAAATGAGATTCTTTGGGATCTGATTGAAATCTAGCATAGATGCAAACACTAAACAAAATGTCAGGTCTATATGCAGTAAGATAAAGAAGAGAACCAATGATGCTCTTGTAAAATTTATGGTCTACATTCTTTCCTCCTTCACCTTTGTCCAGCTTCGAAGAACTTGATATTGGTGTCTCTGTCTTTTTGCAATTCTCCAGTCCGAATTTCTTGATGAGAACTTTCGCATACTTCTCTTGGTGTATAATGATACCTTTCTCCGATTGTTTAGCTTGCAATCCCAGAAAGAAGGTTAATTCACCCATCGTACTCATCTCGAATTCATCCTGCATACATCTAGAGAATTTCTTACATAGATTTTCATTAGGGGATCCAAAGATAATATCATCAACATAAATTTGAGCCAGCAGAAAATCTTTACCTTATCTTTTTATGAATAAAGTAGTATCTACATTTCCTTTAGCAAAACCATTTTGGGTTAGGAATTTACTTAACCTTTCATACTAGGCTCGAGGTGCTTACTTCAGTCCATACATGGCCTTTTTTCAGTCTGTAGACTGAGTCTGGCTTTCTTGGATCTTCAAATCCAGGTGGTTGTTCCACATAGACTTCTTCTTGGATAAATCTATTTAGGAATGCACTTTTTACATCCATCTGGAATAACCTGAAATTTTTATGGCAAACAAAAGCAAATAATAATCTAATTGCTTCTAACCTCGCTATTGGTGCATAGGTCTCGTCATAATCTATCCCTTCTTCTTGCGTATATCCTTTGGCCACGAGTCTTGCTTTGTTCCTGGTCACTTTTCCTTTCTCGTCCATCTTGTTCTTGAAAACCCATTTTGTCCCGATAATAGACTTACCTTTAGGTTTAGGAATTAGCTCCCAAACATAGTTGATGTTGAACTATCTGAGCTCTTCTTGCATAGCTTCGATCCAGCTTTCATCAGATAGGGCTTCTTCTACACTTTTGGGTTCTACCTCGGAAACAAGTGCTAGTGCACTCGACTCTTCTCGCCTTTTGGATCTGGTACGAACTCCTTCATCAATGTTTCCAATGATGAGTTCTTTGGGATGACTAGACTTATGTTTCCAGTTGCTGGTTGGTTTGAGAGTTTGCTGATCCTCTGCTTCAGTTGAATCTTTTAGTTCTGCTTGTTGCTGTTCTCCAAAAGTTTGAACCACTTCGGGGGAAGTAGACTTTGTAAAGTCTAGAGCATGTTCAAATTCTTCAAGTTGAGTCTGATCCAATTGATTTTGCATAGAATCTTGAAACTTGACATTCATAGATTCTTCCACAGATTGAGTCTTTGTGTTGAAAACTCTATATGCTTTGCTTGAGATTGAGTAGCCAAGGAAAATTCCTTCGTCTGATTTTTCTTCAAACTTTCCAGTTTGATCATTTGCATTTTTCAAAATATAACATTTACAACCAAACACATGGAAGTAAGAAACATTTGGCTTCTTCCCTTTATACACTTCATATGGAGTTTTCTCTAAGATAAGCCTCAAGAATACTCTGTTGATGATGTAGCAAGCTGTAGAAACTACTTCAACTCAAAAATGAGAGGAAATATTGCTCTCAATTAAGAGGGTTATGGCCATCTCTTGCAAGGATCTATTCTTCCTTTCCACAACCCCATTTTGCTCTAGAGTGTATGGAGAAAATAAAACATGCTGGAAACCAGATTCATCATAGAATTTCGCAAAGTCTTGATTTTCGAATTCACCTCAATGATCTGTTCGTATGCTCGAAATAGCATAACCATTTTCATTCTGAACTTTCTTGGCAAACTTTGAGAAGTGAGAAAAGGCTTCAGACTTATTTCTCAAAAAGTAAACCCAAGTAAAGCGAGAGTAATCATCCATGATTACTAGGCAGTACTTCTTTTCACCAATACTTTGAGTTCTGATTGGTCCAAAGAGGTCCATATGCAAAAGTTGCAAAACTCGATTAGTAGAAACTTGATTTATAGATTTAAAGGAACTTCTAACCTGTTTTACCAAAACGCATGGAGTGCATAATTCAGACTTTTGATAAGTCAGGTTGGGAAGTCCACGAACAAGCTTCATGGAAGAAATCTTGGCAATCTGCTTCATGTTAACACGACCAAGCTTTCTATGCTAGAGATTCGCTTCATCTTGAATTGATATAAGACACTGAGAACTTTCTGGTTTTATATCCAAAAGGTAAATGTTTCCATGCCTTCGTCCAGTGAAAGATTGAGAGAAATCTTTACTTGTTCCTGAACATATGCCTTCTTGGAAGTTAATTTTGAATCCAGTATCGCAAAGTTGACTTATGCTGAGTAGATTATAATTCAAACCTTCCACCAAGGAGACATTTTTGATAGTGAGGCTTCCAATCTTCACAGTTCCACAACCAATAATTTTTCCTTTGCTGTTCCTTCCAAAAGAAACTTTTCCACCATTTATTTGAATAAGCTTTATAAAACAACTCGAATCTCCTGTCATGTTTCTTGAACAACCACTATCCAAATACCATTTGATCTTTTTCTTGATAGTTGTTGACACCTAATTTTTGTTTTCAAGTACATAAAAAAATTTAATTAAAAAAATATTATTATTAATTAAAAATTAACTAATTAATTAGTTAAAAAATAAAAAGAAAAGAAAAGGAAAAGAAAAGAAAAACAACAAACAACAAAAAAAAGGAGAAAAAGAAAAAAAAATTGAATGAATGAAAGAAAGCAAAAAAGAGCGTGCAGAAGGGGGAAAAGGGAAAACCCTTGGACAAAGTGAGAGAACCAGAGGGGGGTTCGTGCGGGGGCGGAGAGCTCAAAGAAGATAGAGAAAGAGGGAGCCGAAGCATAGAGAAGCCTCGCCGCCACCGCCGCTCGACCGACGCCGACCGCCGCTGCTTCCCCGAAACCCTAGATCTGAAGCAAAGGGGGAAAAATAGAAGAGCAACCCAGAAATAGAGGGAGAGAACCAGCGGCGGCTCCGCCCCGCGGCCGCTCGAAGCCTTCACTGCGCCGGCCGCCTCGCGGCGGAGCCGCTCATCCACCGGTCTTTGCCGCGATCTCGTAGCTGCCGAGCCTTCGCTCACCGCCCTCCTGCCCGAGCACTAGATCCCGAGCCCCCACGACGCTGCTTCTGCTCTTGCTTGCTGATCCTCGCCGAACCACCACGCTTCCACCCATCATCGCCGTCGCCACAGCGGCTCGACTTCGTCGCCAAAGCGGCTGGACTTCGTCGCCAAAGCATTAGTAGCGATCTGCCCGTCCTCCCCCGTGAAGCCGCCGTTGCCTTGCTGCTCCACTCGAGCTTCGTCGCCGATGCCAGCGAGCAGCTGTCTGCCGAGTCGCTCCGCCTTCTACTGCAGCGCCTCCTCCCTACCTCTGCAGCACTTGCCGCTGCGTTGCCGCCGTCGTCAAGTCGAAGCCCTCGCTTCGCTGGCTCGTGACCCACCTACCGCGTCGCCGTCGTCGAGTTGCCGCCGTCCCCGACCGCCCTTCTCCGGCACCGCAAAATAGCGGGGAGAGAGGAGGCGAACCGGGTCAGAATCGGGTCGGTCGTGGATCTCAATCGGGTAGGGTTTTGGGTGTATTTGGGCCGTTTTTGGGTTTTGGGCTTTTAGACTTATGGACTTGTGGACTTAGGGACTTGTGGGCTTCATTTTTTTAAATTAAAAGAGATTGGACCAGATTGGGCCCGCTGGTTGGGCCCAATCCGGGCCTTGTCCTTTGGACGGGCTAGTTCGAACGACCACCCCCAAATTGGACCCAACCCGGGTCCGGTCTTTGACCGAACCCGATTCGCGCCCGACCGGGTTGGGTCGACCGGGACCGGACCCGGTTCACCCTTTTTTTTTTTAATTAAAAAAATTAAAAAAATTTAAAAAATTTCCAAAATCCAGAATTGTAGAGTTTGGGTTAGGAATTGCTATGTACTACCATTTTAGTGTAATTATGCCTTTATTTGCTTATATGTTGACTATATTGCATGTTTAATTCGCATATCTAATTATGTTTAATTGCACGTATTTAATTTTACTACAATTGGGATCTTGGTAGCTGTGATTGTTACTTTAATGACTGCGCACTCGCATGATCACCCCATATGTTAGTCGATAGGTATAAAATCAATCCAAACTACTTGCCAAAAAAAAATCCTTTTTGAAAATGAACAAGATTAGGTACCGAAAGGGCACTAATTAGTCAATTAGTGTAATCAAGTCCTCGACCCTAGATTCTCTGGTTTCGTAGGAAGTGTGGCATACTCTTGTGCCTCACTTGATTTTTAGCCGACCCCAATAGGCTAGTGGTGACTCATTTTTTTGTGCAAATTTGTTAAGAATATCCCAACGTCACGCGGGGTATGGGCTTGGGAGAGCCCGCGCCTAATCATGGGTCTTAGGCCCGTCCTTTAGGCAATACCCTTAAACCTATTCCCTCCCCTCAAGGGTAGGTCGCGATAGCTTGGCGACTCTGCTGGGGACTGGTCTTAGACCTTAGAGGACTTAGGCCAAAATTAATCTTGTTCAAAAATATTTTTGTTTGGTAGAGAGGATTTCAGGTACACTCCTAACATTAAAGGTGTTAAATGTTTTGTATAATGGGAGGTATAAGGGGAAGTGTTTGCTCACCTTTGTCTTGTAGGGAGGTGTAGGTATGTATGGTTTATTTTTATGTATGGAGTATTGTTTGCCTATAAACTGTTGCGCATGTATCATTTGCATTGCACTACACCCTAGCACACATAACCTGCCGCCGGACCTGGGCCGCATAGGATCACCTAAGATGATGTTGAGGTGGATACCATTCCGACTACAACCATGTAGTACGAGTTGCCCATCTCAACCCCGAAATTTCGTTCTTCATGTCGAAGGTACCCACCCCGGTCTGCAACCGTGCGACATGGGTCGGTTCTTTGACAAAGCCAGAGTCATGGGTAACACGACCTAGCCACGATCTTGCTGGTTCAGTCCGGTGATCCCATGGCTCCATTTTGAGCCGTATAGAGTAGGAATCAAACCACATCTCATGCGCATGTCTATGTAATTGGAAAAAAAACAGAGATAAAGGTCTGCACCTATTGTGAGTATCATTTTCCTTTTTATTTGCTCATTTTGTATTGAACTTCCATCTTAAAATCCGCGAACATCAATCGATTGCCCTCGGTTCTGTAAGCTTATAATTGAAAAAATCGGCAATCACTTTTGATAAGTGAACATTGAATGCAAATTCTAAACACTTTGATTTGGCCCCGTTGAATACATGGTTTTGTTTTAAGTTCTAGTTATGGGCTCAAAATCATTTAAAAAAAAAAAATAACTTTCAAGTTGTGATTTTATATTGGGGCACAAAAATTGAAATTGCATTTTTAATCAAATTCTCTCATTCTCACATTTTGGGACTAAAATGCAAATTACATTTAGTGTACAAATTCCTCATAATAGAAGTCACTTCTTTCAAAAATCAATGTCACATTTGCACACAAAACTTTTGGGAATAAGAGTGGACATTCGATTGATGGCCGTGAATTAATTATTTTAATGATGTCTTCTCTTATGATAAAATCTTGGCAAAATACTAAAACCCCGTAATAAGGACTGTGGGGGCATGTACCGTCGCCTCGATTTTATTATAAGAAGCGACCTCATTGAGATATCATTTTCTTTCATTCATGTACTGACATTGTCGTCTTTCTTGCAGGTTATGCATGATGCTCACTAACATTTTTGTGTTCGACCATATGGAGAATTGAATTCTAGAGCTAGAACAAGAGTTGACTTTTATCATTATCTATACAAGAATTTCTTGTATTCTATTATTGTTCTTATTCTTGTTAAGAATCATGTTTTCCATTTTGGGTTTTGATTGCGAATCCAATTGTTGCTTTTGTAAATCATGTGACCCACATTTTTCAATGATGGAATTCGATTTTGTGAAAATCATCCTTAAAAAAAAAAAAAACTCAAAAATGTTTCAAGCGAATCCTTACCTTTACCTTCAAAATGTTTTGAAAATGAATTTAAAGAAAGCTTTGCTTAAGGCCCTCTCTTCACGTGGTCGCTTTCTCAGGACGAGTTTATTTGAGATCGGCATCTGCCTGTTCTAAAAGATAAAAATGTAGGCTCATGGAACTCGAGGAGCAAGCGTGCGTCGAGGCTTCGTTAGCGCCAATCTTCCATAGAGGCGGAACGAAGTTGAACTCCGTTATAAGAAGTTGAGGAAATGACGCAAATGCCTTATGTGCCAAAATAATCTATTGATCTCGTTCACTTTGCATGATGAAACAAATGAAGGGAGTTGCCAAGCATCCAAAAAGACAAATTCGAAGGAAGAGTAAACTGTATCGATTCTAGTTATTCATTTCCGATACCGTTTATGACATGACTTTCTTTTCATTGTCAACGAGACATCAAGAGTGCCAAGTTTTGTAACGTTCCAACAAACGCGGTGGAGCATTATTGAGTCCTGTTCATCTGAAACAAGTAAAGATTCAAATGATGAAATAGAGGGGCAATATTATCCATTCCTCCATGAGAGATACCTTGGGGTGTTGATTGCTCGACTTTGAAAAGGATGTATCTCGTTCCTAAACTTGATTCTCTTTAGCATAAAAAATGACATGTCCTTTTCTTTGATACAGGACGGATTCAAACAGGACAAAGGTTTGTCAAATAAAGAGTGGGAGAGCAACGTTTGATTTAAAAAATAAAATTCTCATCTCCCCACCAATGAAGTGTGCTGGAACAACATTGTCAAATTTATCAAAAAAGGATGTGTCGTTCCTAAATTGAACCTAATTAAGTATGGAGATAACTCGTTTCATCTCCTCTTCTTATAGGGTGATAAATGGGGGAAAATGTGCACCTTGACTGTAGAAGTATCACCTTCTAACAAGAAAGCATGCTGAGATTTCACCATCCATTTGGCGTAAAAGGAAGTATATAGTTCCTAAATGATTTCCAATCGAGTGTGGAAATAACATGTCCAATGTTTTCTTTGCAGGCAATAAATGGGGCAAAGCATCTAAAGAACAATGTCCCCAAGTGTGGAAACATGGAGCAACCACTCTCCTTTCAAAGAAGATTTCAAACGCTTAAAGGCAAATGCAAGTGAATGGTAATGTCGAGTTACCAAATATCCATGAAGGTGAATCCAAGAGATGTTAGCGTCCAAAGGATGAAAGCGAATGAAGGGTAAAATGTATCGCTTCCAACATTTCAATCCTTAAAGATTTTTGCACTAACATATACTTTTCCATTCTTTACAGGGTTACCGGGTTGCCATGTCGCGGGTAAGTAACCTTCTTCTCAATCTTTTTTTTTTTTTTTAAAAAAAAAAATTCCCATTACAAAAGAGAACCTTTGGCGCTTTCCTAGAGACAAGCAAAAAAAAAAATGAATAATTGAGAAAAGAAAAAAATTTCTACAAACTTTTTGAGCATTCTTTTTATCTCAAAATTGTTTTCTCGATTGTGTGGATTATTCGTTTTGAATCAAATTTCCCTATGGAGATTGATCTACTCAGATAATCTCGACAGAGTGAAATTGAGACGTTAACCATGCCAAATAAGAAATTCTTAGGATGAAAAAAGGTAAGCCATTTCCAAACATGTCCTTCAAACACTTGAGAGTTGAGTAAAATGCAACCTTCTCTTAAGACGAATGATTCATTTGCATTGAGTGCAAAGATCGAAATGATAAAGGCGTTTCCTTCATTAAATTTAAGCACCGAGTTGACATCTTGCTAGCCTTTTGGGCCGAATAAATATGATCCTTCAAAGTACCCCTGTCGAGAACGACCCTACATTGGGGCAACATAAGAGGTTACGATCGCGTTATAGAGCAAAAGATTGAGAAAGATTCTATTACTTTCACTTGCATCAATCTTCTGGTGATAGCTTCAGAGGAATTCTCTTTAGAGCTTGACTCATCCCAAGGTGAAGAAGAGCATTTCATTCTCTACCCAAACATTGATATCCATTGCTTTAACCAATTTGGGCCTGATTATTCATTTCTGAACCCCGAGCGATGATCATCTCCCTTCACTAGGGCAAGGCGTGAGAATTGACCAAATACAATTGACAGCGAAAGTTATAAGAGCTACAAAAGTTCAAAGAGCAAAAAGTTCAACAAACTAGGGGGCATGAAAAAGTAGTGTGCCTGGTAAAAGCAAGGCCAATGCCCATCAAGAAAAAGAGCCAAAAAGCTACATCTTATGTGAAAGAAAAATTATCAAAGTCCAAGTGCTTGCGTAAAAAAAATCATCGTAAGAGCAAAGGAAATTAGAGAGATGAGCAAAGCGCCCATGCGAAATGACTAGTCAAGGGACTTTCGAGGTGTGCTGTGTTTCCAAAGCCAAAGGCTTTCGAAAGGTCGAGTGACCTGGTCACGATGCCATGATGATCACTGACTCCTAAAAACCCTCTTGAAAATTTTGAGCCTTTCGAGCCTTTCCCGAGCCAACATTACAACCCTTTTCCGAAGTCTTTTCTGATTGGGATGGTTTGAGCAAAAATGAGAATGCTACAAAGAAGCTATTGCTTGAAGGAGTGGAGGTAATTCTATCTTGTCTTATCTTCTAAGTTCTCGACTTGTAAACCCGATGAAGATAGTGACAAATGTTCCTTTAGCGGCCTCAAAGCAATAATCCCTTTGTGTAAGTCCTTGACCAAACTTATATTGCGGTCCTTTCAAAAGACCTTTTTGATCGATCAGATTGTGCTCATCGCGAAAGTTTCTGAAAGCCTTTGACATGGGTTATGTGAAATACCCTCAGCAATAAGTTATTTCCCATGCGAATAGATGGGATCAAACGGCCATTTCATTAAGAGTGTGTGAGAAACCCTTTCTGACTAAGAAGCTCTAGTTTGGCATGCTCAATAAGCCTTTTTCACGAGTCGTAGCTGTTCTGATAAGAACTTGACTCCTAGAGAATTTGATAATTAATGATATATCCCTGAGCATGATGACAGTTTTGTGCTACATGATGTTGATTGACATCGAATAATTTTTTTAAAAGCAGTTGAACTTAGCTTGATTAGCTTGTTCAATTAATACTGTAATATTGCCAATACGTCTCTTGATGACGTTGCTAATGACATTTGCTTAAGTTGAGTTTGACAGGATTCCTCAGGGAAGCCATGCAGTTTTCAAGGGGTTAGCAAGTGCTTCCCTAAAAACCAAAGGTTCATGGTCAGCCTTAAACCATGCTATCTCCAAAGGTTCATGGTTGGCCTTAAACCATGTCATTTCCGCAGCTTGTGGATTCATCCGTAAATCATGCTTGCTCGCATCCAGTCGAAACTCGTTCGTACACGGTGAGACTATCATACCCGGTCGAAACCCGTTCGTACACGGTAAGACCTTCCTCTCAGTCGAAACCCATTCGTACACGGTGAGACTATCATACCCGGTTGAAACCCGTTCATACACGGCGAGACCTTCCTCCCAGTCGAAACCCATTTGTACACGGTGAGACTATCATACCTGGTCGAAACCCGCTCGTACACGGTGAGACTATCATACTCAGTCGAAACCTGTTCGTACACGGTGAGACTATCATATCTGGTCGAAACCCGTTGTTACACGGTGAGACCTCACTCCTCTCTTCTTATGACCCGGTGGGCTTTCCGTAGCCTAGAGTCTTCTCTCTCTTCTTATGACCTGGTGGGCTTTTCGTAGCCCGGAGTCCTCTCTCTTCTTATGACCCGGTGGGCTTTCCGTAGCTCGGCGTTTTCTCTCTCTTCTTATGACCCGGTGGGCTTTCCGTAGCGCGGAGTCTTCCCCTCTCTTCTTATGATCCGGTGGGCTTTCCGTAACCAGGAGTCTTCCCATCTCTTCTTATGACTCGGTGGGCTTTCCGTAGCCCGGAGTCTTCCTCCCTTCTTATGACCCGGTGGGCTTTCCGTAGCTCGGAGTCTTCCTCCCTTCTTATGACCCGGTGGGCTTTCCGTAGCCCGGAGTCTTCTCTCTCTTCTTATGACCCGGTGGGCTTTCCGTAGCCCGGAGTCTTCCCCTCTCTTCTTATGACCCGGTGAGCTTTCCGTAGCCCGAAGTCTTCCCCTCTTCTTATGACCTGGTGGGCCAGGCTTCCGTAACTCGGAGTCTTCCTCTCTTCTTATGACCCGGTGGACTTTCCGTAACCCGGAGTCTTCCTCTCTTCTTATGACCCGGTGGGCTTTCCGTAGCTCGGAGTCTTCCCCTCTCTTCTTATGACCCGGTGGACTTTCCATAGCCCGGAGTCTTCCTCTCTTCTTTTTATGACCTGGTGGGCTTTCCGTAGCTCGGTGTCTTCCTTTATTCTTCTTATGATGTAGTGCGCTTCCATAGTTATGAGTCCTTTTCCGTCGACCTCATGCGTGCCTATGCACCTAGGGTCTTTTTACCATTGAAATAATTTAGGTGTCTTCTGTCTTTGAATGCAACCTCTTCGAGCTCCCATTCAAAGAGGGGCAGCTTGACACCTAATTTTTGTTTTCAAGTACATAAAAAAATTTAATTAAAAAAATATTATTATTAATTAAAAATTAACTAATTAATTAGTTAAGAAAAAGAAAAAGAAAAGAAAAGGAAAAGAAAAGAAAAACAACAAACAACAAAAAAAAAGGAGAAAAAGAAAAAAAAAAAAACAAAAATGAAAAAAAAATTGAATGAATGAAAGAAAGCAAAAAGGAGCATGCGGAAGGGGGGAAAAAGGAGGAAAACCCTAGGATAGCGAGAGAACCGAGAGGGGGGTTCGTGTGGGGGCGGAGAGCTCGAAGAAGACAGAGAAAGAGGGAGTCGAAGCATAGAGAAGCCTCGCCGCCACCGCCGCTCGATCGACGCTGACCGCCGCCGCTTCCTCAGAACCCTAAATCTGAAGCAAAGGGGGAAAAACAGAAGAGCAACTCAGAAATAGAGGGAGAGAACCAGCGGCGGCTCCGCCCGCGGCCGCTCAAAGCCTTCATCGCCGGTCGCCTCGCGGCGGAGCCGCTCATCCACCGGTCTTTGCCGCGACATGCAGCTCGGCCCGAGCCTTCGCTCGCCGCCCTCCTGCCTGAGCACCAGATCCTGAGCCCCCATGACGCCGCTTCTGCTCCTGCTTGCTGATCCTCGCCGAACCACCGTGCTTCCACCCATCGTCGCCGTCGCCACAGTGGCTCGACTCCGTCGCCGTCTCCTCGCCGCACCAGCAGCGATCTACTCGTCCTCCCCTGCGAAGCCGCCGTTGCCTTGCTGCTCCACTCGAGCTTCGTCGTCGATGCCAGCGAGCAGCCGACTGCCGAGCCGCTCCGCATTTTGTTGTAGTGCCTCCTCCCTACGTCTGCAGCACTTGCCGTTGTGTTGTCGCCGTCGTCAAGCCGAAGCCCTTGCTACGCCGGCCTGTGACTCGCCTATCGCGTTGCCGTCTCCGAGTCGCCACCGTCCCTGACCGCCCTTCTCCGGCGCCATAAAATAGCAGGGCAGAGAGGAGGCGAACCGGGTCAGAACCGGGTCGGTCGTGGATCTCAATCGAGTAGGGTTTTGGGTGTATTTGGGCTGTTTTTGGGTTTTGGGCTTTTGGACTTACGGACTTGTGGACTTAGGGACTTGTGGGCTTCATTTTTTTAAATTAAAAGAGATTGGACTAGATTGGGCCCGCCGGGTTGGGCCCAATTGGAGCCTTGTCCTTCGGACGGGCTAGTTCGAACGACCAACCCCCAAATCAAACCTTCGAATGGACCCGATTCGCGCTGACCGCGTCGGGTCGACCGGGACTGGACCCGGTTCACCTTTTTTTTAAAATTAAAAATTAATTTCTTTTTTAAAAAAGTAAAAAAATTAAAAAAATTAAAAAAATTTCGAAAATTTTGAATTGTAGAGTTTGGGTTATGAATTGCTATGTACTGCCATTTTAGTGTAATTATGCCTTTATTTGCTTATAAGTTGACTATATTGCATGTTTAATTTGCATATCTAATTATGTTTAATTGCACGTATTTAATTTTACTACAATTGGGATCTTGGTAGCTGTGATTGTTACTTTAATGACTGCGCACCCGCATGATCACCCCATATGTTAGTGGATAGGTATAAAATCAATCCAAATTGCCTGCAAAAAAAAAAAAATCATTTATGAAAATGAACAAGATTAGGTACCGAAAGGGCACTAATTAGTCAATTAGTGTAATCAAGTCCCCAACCCTAGATTCTCTGGTTTCGTAGGAAGTGTGGCATACTCCCGTGCCTCACTTGGTTTCTAGCCGACCCCAATAGGTTGACTATATTGCATGTTTAATTTGCATATCTAATTATGTTTAATTGCACATATTTAATTTTACTACAATTGGGATCTTGGTAGCTGTGATTGTTACTTTAATGACTGCGCACCCGCATGATCACCCCATATGTTAGTGGATAGGTATAAAATCAATCCAAACTGCCTGCAAAAAAAAAATCCTTTATGAAAATGAACAAGATTAGGTACCGAAAGGGCACTAATTAGTCAATTAGTGTAATCAAGTCCCCAACCCTAGATTCTCTGGTTTCGTAGGAAGTGTGGCATACTCCCGTGCCTCACTTGGTTTCTAGCCGACCCCAATAGGTTAGTGGCGACTCCTTTTTTGTGCAAATTTGTTAAGAATATCCCAACGTCACGCGGGATATGGGCTTGGGAGAGCCCGCGCCTAATCATGGGTCTTAGGCCGGTCCTTTAGGCAATACCCCTAAACCTATTCCTTCCCCCCGAGGGTAGGTCGCGACAATAGTGACCTGTGATCAAAAGAAGAACTGAAGCTTTCTTTGGTACCCATATTTTATTGGGTCCAGGAGAGTTAGTATTAAAGACAGTCTTTGTCGAATCCCTCTTAATAGGTTTCCAAACCTTGGGACATTCCTTCTCAAAGTGTTTTGAGCTGTTACACTTTGAACATTTGAGAGCACTTCGGCCAATAGGTTTTACAAAAACCTTTTGAAAATGATTTTTGTAAAATGCCTTTGTAGGTCTTTGTGTAATTCTTTCTTTAACTTTGGGAAAATCAATTAAAGGAATGGTTTCTCAAGTCATACCTAAACCAGGTTTTGTTAAAATAAGGTATTTGTACGAAAGAATTTTCTCCAACTTCTCGATCCTTTTAAAATCTTTTTGTGATATTTGAAATATCTTCTTTCAAAAAAGCATTTTCTTTCTAAAGAGAATATGAATTTTCTTTCAAATCAACAAAACTTTTATCCAAATTTCAAACTTTTCTTTCTAAGAAATTTCCTATTGCTTTAGTTTAGAATTCTCCCTCTTTAGCTCGGAAATCCTTTTAAGAGATGTTTTGAGGCTGAGACAGAGTTCATCTATATACTTCGAGACTTTAACAGGGATTTTTAAATTGCTAACCTCAACTTCTTTGTCTAAGTTTGAATCAGAATTTGTTTCAAAGTCTGAGTCTGACTCTGAATTAACCATTAGACAAATGTTGACATATTCTTCATCACTTTCCTCGCATTCAGTGTCGCTCCAGGTTTCAGCTTTGAGAGCCTTCTTATACTTCTCAGTTCTTTCTTTCTTTTTCTTCAACAAAGGACAGTTAGGTCTAATATGCCCATTTTTCTTGCATTCGAAGCATATTACTTCTTTGCTGATCTCCTTGTCCTCAGTTAGTCTTTTCTGGAAATTTTGCGTGCTCTGCTTTTTCTAGTTGAATCTTCTTCCCTTTCTATTTAACTTCCTAAACTTCCTAATCATGAGTGCTAGTTCTTCATCGTCCATGTCATCTTCTGAATTTGTATAATCAGAATCATCGTTAGATTTTAAATCAATTGACTTCTTACCTTTAGGATCTTCTTCCTCATTGATATGCTCCACTTCATATGATTGAAGTGTGCCAACAAGTTCATCTACTGAAAGAGGCATGATCCTTTGGGTTTCTCTAATTGATGTCTTCACGTGATTCCAGTCTTTGGAGAGTTCACGCAGCCGTTTATTGACCTTCATTGTGTTAGGGCTAGTACGATCACTTAGAGGGGGGTGAATAGGTGTTAAAAGAAATTTTTCGCGAGACTTGATAAATCAAATCGTATTTAGAAGATAATAGATTGAAGATGTAAACGACTACAAATAGTTATATAAAGCTACGAATTGAAGTAAGGAGTTTAGGGAAAGAGAATGGAAACACAAGGTTTATACTAGTGCATAGGTCTCATCATAGTCTATCCCTTCTTCTTGCATATGTCCTTTGGCCATGAGTCTTGCTTTGTTTCTGACCACTTTTCCTTTCTCGTTCATTTTGTTCTTGAAAACCCATTTAGCTCCAATAATTGATTTACTTTTTAGTTTAGGAATTAGTTCCCAAACATTGTTGATGCTGAATTGTCTAAGTTCTTCTTGCATAGCTTCAATCCAGCTTTTGTTAGCTAAGACTTCTTCTATGCTTTTGGGTTCTATCTCAGAAATAAGTGCTAGAGCGCTAGACTCTTCTTGCCTTTTGGATCTGGTTCGAATCTCTTCATCAACGTTGCCGATGATGAGTTCTTTGGGATGACTAGACTTATGCTTCCAGTTACGGGTAGGTTTGATGGTCTCCTGGTCTTCTACTCCTGCTGAATCTACAACTTCTGTTCATTGTTGATCTTCAAAAGTCCGAACCACTTCAGGGGAGGTAGACTTTGTAAGGTCTAGAGTAGGTTTAGATTCTTCAAGTTGAGTATGATTTAGTTGATTTTGCATAGAGTCTTGGAATTTGACGTTCATAGATTCTTCCACAGATTGAGTCTTCTTGTTGTATACTCTGTAGGCTTTGCTCGAAGTTGAGTAGCCAAGGAAAATTCCTTCGTTTGATTTTTCCTCAAACTTACCAGTTCGATCATTTGCATTTTTCAAAACAAAACACTTACAATCAAACACATAAAAATAAGAGACATTTGGCTTTTTCCCTTTAAATATTTCATAAGGAGTTTTCTCTAGAATTGACCTTAAAAATACTCTGTTAATAATATAACAAGCAGTAGAAACAGCTTCAGCCAAAAAACGAGAGGAAATATTGCTTTTAATTAAAAGGGTTCTTGCCATCTCTTGCAAAGATCTATTTTTCCTTCCCACAACTCCATTTTGTTCTGGAGTATATGGAGAAGAGAAACATGCTGGAAACCAGATTCATCACAAAATTTAGCAAAGTCTTGATTTTCAAATTCACCTCCATGGTCTGTCCGTATGTTTGAAATAACATAACCTTTCTCATTCTAAACTTTCTTTGCAAACTTTGAGAAGTGAGAAAATGTTTCAGACTTACTTGTCAGGAAGTAAACCTAGGTAAATCGAGAATAATTATCCACGATTATTAAGCAATATTTCTTTCCACCAATACTTTGAGTTTTGGTTGGTCCAAAGAGATCCATATGTAGAAGCTGTAAAACACGATTAATAGAAACTTGATTTATAGGCTTAAAAGAACTTATTACCTGTTTTCCTAAAACACATGGTGTACATAGATCAGACTTTTGATAAGTCAGATTGGGAAGTCCACGAACAAGTTTCTTAGAAGAGATCTTGGCAATCTATTTCATATTGGCATGGCCAAACTTTCGATGCCAAAGATTTGCTTCATCTTGAATGGATATTAGACACTAAGAACTTTCTGGTTTTATATCCAACGGATAAATATTCCCATGTCTTTGTCCAGTGAAGGATTGAGAAAAGTCTTTACTAGTTCCCGAACAAATTCCTTCTTGGAAATTGATTTTGAATTCAGTGTCACATAATTGACTAATGCTGAGTAGATTGTAATTCAAACCTTCAATCGAGGAGACATTGTTGATTGTGAGACTTCCAATTTCCACAATTCCACATCCAACAATTCTTCCTTTGTTGTTTCCACCAAAGGAAACTTTTCCACCATTTATTTGCACAAACTTAATAAAACAACTTGAATCTCTAGTCATGTGTCTCGAATAGCTACTATCTAAATACCACTTGATCTTTTCATGATAGTGACCTGTAATAACAAAGAGAACTCAAATTTTCTATGGTACCCAGATTTTCTTGGGTCCAGAAGAGTTAGTTTTAAACACAATTTCTGCCCAATCCTTCTTAACAGTCTCCAAACTTTAGGACATTATTCTCGAAATGTTCCGAGCTGTTACACTTGAACATTTGAGAGCAATTCGACCAACGGGTTTTACAAAAACTCTTTGAAAATGATTTTTGTAAAGTGTTTTTGTAGGTCTTTGTTTGATTCTTTCCTTTACTTTTGGGAAATCAATTAAAGAAATAGTTTCGGTGACATACCCAAACCAGTTTGTTAAAATAGGGTCTTTGCACGAAAATAATCTTTTCTAACTTCTCGAGATCCTTTTGAAAACTTCTTTGATATATTTGAAATGTCTTCTTTCAAGAAAATATTTTCCTTCGAAAGAGAATCTGTATTTTCCTTTAAATCATTAAAACTTTTGTTTAGATTTTCAAAATTTTATTTCCAAGAAACTTCCTGTTGCTTCAGTTTAGAATTCTCCCTTTTTAGCTCGGAAATCCTTTTAAGAGATATTTTGAGATTGAGACAAAGTTCATCTATATATTTTGAGACTTTAGTAGGAATTTTAAAATTACTAACCTCAATTTCCTCATCCGAGTCTGAGTTTGGATCTGTTTCAGAGTCTGAGTCTGATTCTGAATTTGCCATTAGACATATATTGGCATAATCATCTTCACTTTCTTCGCATTCGTATCGCTTCATGTCTCTACTTTGAGAGCCTTTTTGAATTTCTCTGTATTTCTCTTCTTTTTTTTCAACAGAGGGCAGTTAGGTCTGATATGCCAATTTTTCTTGCATTTAAAGCAAATCACTTCTTTGTTTGTCTCATTGTCTTCATTTGATTTCTTTTGAAATCTTTGAGTGCTTTGCTTCTTCCGGTTAAACCTTCTTCCTTTCTTTACTTCAACTTCCTGAATTTCCTTATCATGAGTGCAAGTTCTTCATCATCCAAGTCGTCTTCTGAATCTGTGTCATCAGAATCATCGTTAGATTTTAAAGCAATCGACTTCTTACCTTGGGGATCTTCTTCTTCATTGATTTATTCCACTTCATATGATTGGAGTGTGCCAACTAATTTGTCCATTGACAGAGGTACGATCCTCTGTGTTTCTCTTATTGAAGTCTTAATGTGATTCCAGTCTTTGGAGAGTCCACGCAGCAATTTATTGACTTTCATCTGCCTTGAGATTGGCTGTCTATGATATGCTAGACCATTTACAATCTCTATGAAATGACTGAACATGTCAGTAATAGATTCTCCTGACTTCATCTTGAAGGCTTCATATTGTCCGAGAAGTATGTTGATTTTTGTTTCTTTAACTCGATCAATTCCTTCATAAGTAACATGCAACCTGTCCCAGACTTCTTTTGTTGTTTCACAAGATGAAATTCTGTTATACTCAGTAGGAGATAAAGCACAATACAAGGAGTATATACCTTTAGCATCAAGAGCTTGTCTCTTGGTTATGTCTGCTTGTGTCATCTCGCCAGCATCTATAACTTCCTTTCCTCTTTCCGAGGTTGATGTAGCTTTGGGAATGATTCCTTTTTCTACCACATCCCATTCCAGGGGATTTTTTGATCTCAAGAATGCCTTCATCTTGTTTTTCCACACATTGTATTCATTTCCATCAAAGTAAGGAGGTCTGGTGTTGCTTTGGCCTTCAACCAAACCTGGAGCCAAAATACTAGCCATAGATCTTTAACTCAGAAGTAAAAACACTTCAATAAAATGAGCACACAAGCTCTGATACCAATTGTTAGGGCTAGTACGATCACCTAGAGGGGGGTGAATAGGTGTTAAAAGAAATTTTTTGCAAGACTTGATAAATCAAATCGTATTTAGAAGAAAATAGACTGAAGATATAAACGACTACAAGCAGTTATATAAAGCTACAGATTGAAGTAAGGAGTTTAGGGAAAGAGAATAGAAACACAAGGTTTATAGTGGTTCGGCTTAGACCAAGCTTACGTTCACTCTCCCACACTAACAACCCACTGGCTGGATTTCACTAAGAATCAAAAGAGATGTTTCAGTCTCACGTCCTCGACTTTATAGTGTAGAAGCTCTACTACACTCTTTCAAAGTCTCACAAGTGTTTTTTTTTTTTTTGGAGACAGGAGGAACCAACTTGCAGCCGACAGCCGCGCCGTAAACCCCCTGGTGACGCCAGCGCAGGACCCACCACCACGGCGTCACGCTTAATACCACTAGCGACCACGCTGGGATTTGAACCCGTCCCCGTCGTGAGGGGGATGAAAGCCCAAGCCAACGCGGCCACCACATGGGGTGGTTCTCACAAGTGTTTGATCTCTCTTTTGTGTACAAGATAAGCTCAACGATTGAAATAGCAAAGAACTAAGAGCTTCAGACTTTGGAATTTTTCTTTCACGCACACACTCGAACAACTTGAGAGTTTTCCTTATATACTCCTCCATGCCTCTACAACCGTTGGCACTTTCCAAATTGGATAAATTGGTGGATTTATTGGCAAGAAAGTATTAGAGACCAAGTGGGATAAGTTTGAATGCTTTAAGGGGGACAAAGCATTCAATGCTTTGGCTAAGCCTTGCTGTCCACTCCCTCCTTTTTCTTGGCTTCCCACGCACGACTCCCCTCCATCTCCTTCGATCTCCCTTTCGGCCAAGCAAAAAGCCGCATCTCTCTTTTCTCTCGCTTCGGTTGTGTTTCATTTTCATTTCATTCTTCTTTTTCAAGCTGCCCCTACACCGTGTCTTCGTTCGTCCATCACCACCCGCAAATCGACCGAAGAAACCCCCACGCGTCCGAGTTCCTGCTCACTTGGTCAACCCCACGCCAGCACGCCCATCGACCCACTCAGCTTCTCCACACGTCCAAGCTCGGCTTCTTCAATCAACCACAGCAAGCACGCCGAGACTCCTAATTTGACCGAACAACTTGGCCTTGCTGCCACTTGGCAGTGTTTGCTCTCGGTTCGGTCAACAACGGCAAGATACCGAAGCCTTTGTTGACCTGCAGCTCAGTCGTCCTCTCCATGCGGCAAGGAATCTGCTTGCATCCGTCGCTGCCTCACACGCCTGCAGCTGTTCACAGTTCCACCGAATTCTGCATCTTCTTTGAGCAGCCCACGACCAGTCCACACGAAGCCCGACGCCCACCGTGGCTACCGATTTCCCCGCTTGAAGACCGCCGAAACCCGAAGTAGTTCGGCCTGTCCGTTTCCCCTCCACATGTCCTCGGCCCCAATGATTTCCAAGCCCAGTTGATCGTGCATCTCGGCCCAAAAATCCTGCAGTCTTCAAGCCCAGTCCAGTACAAGTGAATTATTTGGTCAAGCCCAGTCCAACAGCCCATTAACTAAAATTTTGAGGCCCAATTTCCAGCAAAACAATTAAAGCCCAGTCCACAACTTGAAGCCTGTTTGAGCCCGACTTAGCATTTTGGTCACAAAGTGAGTTTTACTCACTAATGCTTTCTTAGTTTGCTAATTATGCCTAAGGGTTGGTTAGATTTATTTAATTAGGAATCGGGTGGTTAGTTAGATTAAATTAGAAATTTAATTATTCAATTATGCATGTTAGGTGGTTAAATTAAATTAAGTGAGGCCTAGGAAAATTATGCTACTTATCTAGAAGGGTTCGGGAATTTCCCGGGCCCGTATTGGGATTTAATTTAATGATTTTGGCCTTGGTTAGTATTTTTAGAAATTATATTAAATTAATTTATTAATTTTCGGAATTAATTAATTAATTAATTATTTTTCGGAAATTAAGGCTGAGATAGCCGGCGACCGGAATTTCGTGCTGATTATCGTGGTACAATCCGTTTATTTAATTGAGCTTGATTTTGTGCTAAATTGATTTTTGAGTGATTTTAGGAATTATTCCTAAATTAAATAACTTTGAAAAATCAATTGAAAAATAACCGGGCATCGGTTGATAATGCCGAAATGTTTTGTGGACTATAGAGAATGGTGGGAATTATGAAAAAGGAAATTATAGTATTTTGGCTAAGGCCGACCGTGTACCCACACACGGCTATTTTTATCGGGTATGATAAAAATAATAGGAATATTGGACGATGAAGATGGTATACTATATCGGCCTACGAGCGATATGTCAGCTTTGGGTGAGCAGTATACTGGTATACTATATCAACCTACGGGCGATATGTCAGCTTTGGGTGAGCAGTATACTTTATTATCAGCTTTGGGCGAGCAATTTATTATCAGCTTTGGGTGAGCAGTCCTGATTTGATAGGACTTTATAGATAGTATTGAATGTGCCGACCAAGCATGGGTCGTGATGACATGTAATCGACTAGGTCGATTTGATCATTGCTTTGATCAGATGTTGTGATTGCTTGGGTGCCTATTTGATTTGTGCTGATTTGCAGGTGGAATCTGAGGCCATGGTAAGTCCTCTGACCTGTGCGTGTTAGGCAGCCCATAGTGTATTGGCTTACTAATCGGGTCTTAGGGGGTAGAACTCGCTGAGACGTGGTCTCATTGGTTATTGAATAACCATTTCAGGACCTTGAGGAGGAGCTGAAGAGGAGGAGTCTGAGAAGGAGAACTCTGAGGTGAAACCTGAGGAGAAGGATTTTTGGAAGAAGAAGATAATCCTGAGAGGGATCTTGAGTACGACCCGGATGAGGACTGAGATCCCATCCTCTTTTGTGAATCCTGTTTTGATGTGAATAGAGTGAGACTAGAAAGTTGTGAATAGTTTTGTGAAGTACTCTGGTTTGTGTTTTGTATAAAAGTTTGGTTATGAGTTTCAATATGAAAAATATGGCCTGCTTTTCTATCCCATTGTTTTGTTGTCTGGGGATTTATAAATGCTTCCGCATGCATAATAAAATGAAAGGGTTGGGGATACTTAGTCCTGGGATATCGCACTTTAAAATCGACCAAGGTGAGGGATGGGCGCGTGCCCGAGGATCGGGGCGTGACATCCCGTTTAAGTGGTATTAGAGCGAAGTTCAAGATTGGAGTGATAAGGAGCATTGACCATGGGATAGTTGGGAGGAAAGGCCTTTAAATTCGTGCTGGTGCATGTCCGTGTTAGCTGAGTGCTAAAATTGTTTGTTGTTTGAATCGCTCTGTTTCTAATTCGGTGTTGAATTGGAAGCAGGTGTTAGTTGTTTAAAGCTACACTATGAGCGATTAGGAGCCAAGGACTCCTGCCCAGAGGACCAGTAGGGCCGTGACTCGGGGTAGAGCGCCGACTAGAGTCGGTACCCGAGGAGGCCGTGGTCGAGCGCCAGCACAGGCTAGCGCGAGTAGAGCGGCACCACCTGTAGTGGATGCCGGGGTAGCAGCCCCTGGTGATCCTAGAATGGAAGGGATCATGTAGGCGCTAGAGACCTTGAGAGATGTGGTAACATAGCAGGCCTTGAATCAAGCAGCTGCTGCTGCTGTTGCACCTGCCGCCGCACCTGTTGTCGCCCCTGCAGGAGCTCAACTCGAGAATGTTAGGGCACAGAGGGAAAGACCAATCCACCAGCTAGTTGAGCAGTTCCTGAAGTTAAGTCCACCGAAATTTATGGGTACTGGAGACCCCGAGGTCGCCTTGCAGTGGATACAGAATCTAGACAAGGCATTTGCACTCCTGATGTGCACCGAAATAGAAAAGGTAACCCTGGCCATTTATCAGTTGCAGGGCAATGCCAACATTTGGTGGAAGGCCGCCAAGGACACGATATTTCCCGAAGGAACGATCCCGGTATGGGACATCTTCCTAAGAGCTTTCAACAATCAATGTTTTTCGGGTATGGCCCGAGAACAAAAGATGGAGGAGTTCCAACGCCTCCATCAAGGGTCGATGTCGGTCGACTAGTATGGGGTCAAGTTCACGGAGCTTTCGCAGTATGCTCCCAGGTTAGTAGAAGACCCAGAAGAGAAAGCTATAAGATTCAGAAATGGTCTTCATTCTGAGTTGAAGTAACCCCTACTACCATTGGATTTGATGACCTATCGAGAGGTCTATCGTCGAGCTCAGATGATAGAACGAGGATTGAATGAGCAAACTGCCTCATTTGGATCAAGGTTCACTTCTCATTGAGAAAGCATTTGCCATGGGAAGAGGCCCATGCCTGGAAATAGATTTCAAGTCCCACCCAATAGGAGAGGTGGAGTTAGCAAGCCAGCGCCAAATCAGAATGGCCAGTGTCGCTTTTGTGGAAGGCGACATGGTTCAGCTCCATGTCCCCGAAGGCCGGGTGTTTGTTTTGGATGTGACTGACAGGGCCACATGATCAGAGATTGTCCTAATAGACCAAGAGGACAACCTCAGCTATCGCCGCCACCACCGAGAGGACAGATAAGAGGGTATGCCCCTCAGAACACGGCACAAGGAGGACAGCAAAGACCTTCAGTTCAGGGCACCGTGTACGCAATTACCCAAGGTCAGACAGAAGCTGCGCCTGATGTGATAACAGATATGGTTTCGCTCAACGACCAGCCTGCTTATGCTTTGTTTGATCCAGGAGCAACCCACTCATTTATTGCCGAGCAGTATGTTAAGTTGATAGGAGTCAGTCCTTGTGGCATCCTAAAATTTCATAGCAACTCCTGAATATACCATGAACCATGAATAGGTGATGGAAGCGCCATCGGATTTTATTATGGCCATTAGACTAATGGATTTCAATCAAACAAGGCCGAACATTGAATGGACTATTGTTTTGATTTGGAAATGTATCCTATAACTAAGTGTGATCAAGGATTGTACTAAAGGATAAATTGACAAAAGAATTTTCTATTCTTGGCCGTATACTCTATAAGTTGGATTGTCATTTGATGAATGTTGCAGTTTTATATAACCAAGTGACTATTTGAGATTATGAAATTAAGTGGGGAATTAAGGTGGATTAAGGAGCAAATGTGGGCTGATTTAGTTAAGGCCCAAGACAGCCCAAAGGAGGCCCACAACCCTACCATTTGGCCAACCCAAAAAGCTGGCCCAAATCCAGCCCAAAGAAAGCCCATCAGCTTGCATGGAGAACAACAAGTGGCGAGAGGGACTCTACAAGTGTCCTTCCCATGAAGCCAAGTGTCCTTCCATGCAAAATTAACCAAAGGCAAGTAATTAAACAACCAAAAAGGAAAAGGGGAGGGGGCGGATTGAGCAAGGCACCAAGAGAGAGACAGAGAGAGTTGTCGTGCGAGAGAAGGAGAGGAAGAGAGAAAGAGAGAAAGAGAGAAAGGAAGAAGGAGGCCCGTTGCTGCCGTGCGTGCCGCCTTGCCCCGCCATTCTTGTTTGCTGTGATTCTCTTTGGATTAGAGGCAAGTAGAGTCCATTGATCTACCCTTTTCTTGCTGTGGTTGTGATGTTGAATGCTGGAAATGCTTGAGCTGTGATGTTGAATGCTGGAAACTCGAATGAATGGTGGTAGTGTTCCAAGTGAGTTGTTGCATGTAGAAACAGTCCGACCTTTGGTAATTTCGTGAGCTACATGCAACTTTTTAGTTGGAATCTCACTTCCACCTCTTGATGAAAGTTGTAGAGGACATCTTGAGGAGTAACATACTAAAATTTGAGATAAAACGGACAAGTATTGGTTAGTGAAATTATTTTTCTTTGAAGAAACTAGATCTGGAAATCGTTGTGCTGACCCTTGGTGATTTCGTGAACTGTAAAGTAACTTTTTAGTTGGAATCTCACTTCGACCTCTTGATGAAAGTTGTAGAGGACATCTTGAGAAGTAACATACTAAAATTTGAGATAAAACGAACAAGTATTGGTTAGTCAAATGAGTTTTCTTTGAAGAAACTAGATCTGGAAATCGTTGTGCTGACCCTTGGTGATTTCGTGAACTGTAAAGTAACTTTTTAGTTGGAATCTCACTTCGACCTCTTGATGAAAGTTGTAGAGGACTTCTGGACGTATAACATATAAAAAATTGAGAGGAAATGAACAAGTATAGGTCGGGGAAACCATTTTTTCTTTGAAGATATTGGATATGGAAAACGTTATGTTGACCTAGTGTGATTCTGTGAATTTTTATAAAATTATCCAGTTGAAATTTGATCTTGTGTCCTTAATGAAAGTTGTAGATGATATTCTGAGGAATAGCATACTGAAAATTGAGAAGAAACGGACATGTGTGGGTCGGTGAAACGAATTTTCTTTGAAAGGAGTTAATCTGGAAAAACAGTACCGAGAATAGGGAGAATTAAACCGACTATAGCTATTAATCTAGAACGAATTTAATTCGATTTCTTCATGAAAATTTTATCTCTAGGTGTTTTCTATAACATATCAAAATTTCAGAATTTTCGGAGTTCGTTTGAGTATTTAATCGAAATTATTTCCAAAACTGTGCAAACTGTAGTGCTGAAATTTTAAAAAGCTGTGATGCATGGACCGTACCGAATTGTATGAAGTTCTTTTGATATGGTGTTCTTCATGAGATATTTGTCTCTAGGTCTCAACTATAACATGTTAAATCTTCAGAATTTATTGAGATCGTTTACTAATTTTTCCAGAATTTTTATTAAAGAAGTGCATTCTGTTTTATCCGAAAATTGTTCTATTTTCAAAAACAAATGAATTGCTCTATGGGATATGATATCTTGGATTGTTATTTGTACTGCATATATGGTGACATTTGGCATTTCACATGACATCAAAAAGGCTGGTTTAAACCTCTGACATTATTGCATCAAATGTTAATTTGAAAATGAGATATATATGTGAATATGCATTTTGATGATGATAATACCGTCGGAAGTGTGAGCCGACGATGCCCCGGGAGTGTCGGGATGCCCGGAGTGTGTGTGCCGGATGCCCGGAGGTGTGAGCCGGATGTCCTTGGGAGTTTCGAGATGCCCGGTGGTATATCGGTACGTAATTCCAAGAAATGCCTGGTGGTATGTCGGTACGTAATTCCGGAAGGCAGGGGTAACCATTTTCATGGCGAGCCCCGGCGATTCCTCGTGATGCCAGGTGGGATGCGAGATGCCCGGAGGTGTGTCGGAGGTTTCCTGAGATGCCAGGGTGGGTGCGAGCGATATATGAGGGATGTAAACACTAGTCCCTGGGAGAAAGATGAGATCCTTTTGAATATCAAAATGGGAATTGAATCATGCACGCATGTGTGTGCATATGGCATGGGATATAATTGCCTATGAAATTGAGTTAATACTATATGGCATTGAGAATGCGATCATGAAGGCATTGAATGGAAGGCATTGAATGGATCTCATGAGAATATATATATATACATATATATGATTGTATGGGTGATATGGATCATGCGCATGTATGTGCATATGGCATGGAACATGAATTGCCTTAATGAATGCATCTCATGGAGATATAAGCATGATTGCACGGATGATATGTGCATTTCACATGAAATTGTGGTTGTCTTGCTTGTTGCATTGTGTAGTTTGATGGATCTTTACTGCTGAGTGGTTGTACTCACCCCGTTTGGGGACTAACATTTCAGACTAGACAATATACCTCTGCTACCACTACCACCAGTAGATGGATCGAGTGGTTGGATATGACCGCGAGGAGGAGGATAGCAAAGGAAGGAACTTTTGTACGCCGACACTGGTCGATGGACCTTAAGTATGCGACTGTTGGAAAAGATGTCGATCATCTTTTGAAGTATAGCCGAGTATAGAAGACTACGGCATTTTGATGTACCGATGAATGATGTCCATCTGGTTTAAATAAATAAAAGTGTTCAGCTTTCACCTATAAATGTTTAGTTGGTGTGCATCGTTTTCTGAATATAGGGATGGGAGTTGATGGATGTGCTTTTGCCATATAATTGCACAGGGACCGATCTAAAAGATGTAAACCCCTCAGGATTTATGAATTCACATGAAATTCCTTGGTATCAGAGAATTATATTATCAAGCCAAGTGAAAGGTAAGCGGACTGTGGAGACCCTAATGGTTCGGGGGCCGTCGAGGGGTGCCTCAGTCCTATATTATTGGAGTCAGCCATGTGCATATCTACACCCTTGAAAGATAAATTTATCGCTGCTTTGGGTTGTTCGGGGTGCAAGTTAGCGATTGGTGAGCGAGTGGGGAAGATAGATCTTTTAGTCCTAGCCCTGTATGACTTTGATTTAATAATTGGCATGGACTGGCTCACCAATCAACGAGCTAAAATGGATTGCTATCGCAAGACGATTCAGTTTGACCCGTTAGAGGGTAAGAGCTTCAAGTTTGTCGAGAATCGAGGAGGACCCTCGATTGTTCTGATCTCATCGCAAGAGACAACTCGTTTCTTAGACGATGGTTGTCGAGGATACCTGGCGACTGTCGTGGACACGATAGTTGAGGAACTGGAAATGGAAGACATTTCAGTGGTACAGGAATTCCCAGATATCTTTCCAAAAGAATTGCCAGGATTACCGCCAGAAAGGGAGATTGAGTTTGTAATTGAGTTAGCACCAGGGACAGAACCAATCTCAAAGGCACCTTATAGAATGGCGTTATCAGAGTTGAAAGAACTGAAGGTGCAGATGCAAGAGTTACTGGATAAAGGATATATTCGTCCAAGTGCATCACCTTGGGGAGCACCAGTTCTATTCGTTAAGAAGAAAGATGGTTCGTTGCGTCTATGCATCGACTATCAACAACTCAATCAGATAACCATTAAGAACAAGTATCCCCTCCCAAGGATCGATGATCTATTCGATCAGTTGCAAGGAGCGTCAATATTCTCAAAGATTGACTTAAGGACAGGATAACATCAGCTGAGAATTAGGAAGGAGGACATTCCTAAGTCAGCATTTCGTACTCGGTATGGTCACTATGAGTTCATAGTGATGCCATCGGGTTGACGAATGATCCAGCTGCTTTCATGGATATGATGAATCGGATATTCAAGGAATATTTAGATCAGTTTGTGATCGTGTTCATTGATGATACCTTGGTCTATTCGAGAAGTGATGACGAGCATGAGAATCAACTGAGATTAGTGCTCCAGACTTTAAGGATGCATAAGTTGTATGCTAAGTTTAGCAAATGCGAGTTTTGGTTGACTCGTGTTGCGTACTTAGGTCATGTGATTTCCGGAGAAGGAATCTCCGTTGACCCGAGCAAGATAGAAGCCGTGATCAATTGACAGAGACCGACTACAGTGACAGAGATCAGAAGTTTTCTGGGATTGGCAGGTTATTACAGACGGCTTGTAGAAGGTTTCTCAGCGTTAGCATCGCCTCTAACTAAGCTCATGAAGAAAGAAGAGAAATTTGTATGGTCAGACAAGTGCGAGCGTAGTTTTCAAGAGCTGAAGGAAAAGCTGACTACCGCACCTGTGCTGACAATTTCATCTGGTCCTAGAGGATTCGAAATCTACAGTGATGCGTCATTAAGAGGATTGGGTTGCGTGTTAATGCAACATGGTAGGGTAGTTGCATACGCTTCTCGCCAGTTGAGACCTCATGAACAGAACTATCCGACGCATGACTTAGAGCTCGCGGCAATTATCTTTGCCTTGAAGATTTGGAGACACTATTTGTGTGGGGAAAAATTTCAAATCTTCACGGACCATCAGAGTCTTAAGTACCTGTTTTCTCAGAAGGAGTTGAACATGAGACAGCGTGGATGGATGGAATTATTGAAAGACTATGACTGTGATATCCTATATCACCCGGGGAAGGCGAACAAGGTCGCTGATGTATTGAGTCGGAAGTCTTCAGTAGCGTAGATCTTGATTAAGGAGTGGAACTTAATCGAGAGAACTCGGGATTCGGAATTCAATTTGAGGTAGGCCACCTTTCAAGTTTTATGGCCACCCTCAGAATTGAACCGAATGTCCAGGTCAGAATTAAACAACTCCAACCAACATATCCGGATGTACATAAAATTCTTCAGGAGGACACTGAGAAAAGAAAGGCTGATTTTCAGATTTCTGATGACGGAATTTTAAGGTTCCGAGAACGTTTGGTCGTGCCTGACGATGTAGAGCTTAGAGAAGATATTTTATCTGAAGCACATCGTAGCAGTTACAGCGTTCATCCTAGAAGCATCAAGATGTATTAGAATCTACGTCAACACTATTGATGGTTAGGTATGAAGGCGGATGTCGCCAAGCATGTCGCGAAGTGTTTGACATGTCAGCAAGTAAAAGCCCAGCATTGCAAGCCGGGTGGACTTCTGCAACCTCTTACAATCCCAGAATGGAAATGGGAGCATATCACGATGGATTTTATGATTGGACTACCAAGAAGTCAGAGAGAAAGTGATTCATTTGGGTGGTAGTCGACAGACTGACAAAGTCGGCTCACTTCATTGCAGTTCGAAAGGACCTTAGTCTTGATAGGCACGCAGACCTGTACGTGCGTCAGGTGGTTCGAATGCATGGAGTGCCGGTTACGATAACCTCAGACAGAGACCCAAGGTTTACTGCTGTTTTTTGGAAGAGCTTGCAGAGTGCCCTTGGTACAAAGCTTCAGTACAGTACGGCATATCATCCTCAGACGGATGGCTAATCCGAGAAGACAATTCAGACCCTCGGAGACTTGTTGAGAGCTTGTGTAATAGATTTCAAAGGAAGTTGGGAAGATCAGTTGCACCTCGTAGAATTTGCCTACAACAACAGTTACTAGCATAGTATCAAGATGGCTCCATTTGAAGCGTTGTATGGCAAAGCATGCAGAACACCAGTGTATTGGGATGAAGTCGGGGAAAGGAAGATCACAGGCCTAGAGTTGGTTCAGCAGTCAGTAGATGCCGTGACAGTGATCAAAAACAGGTTAAAGACCGTGCAGAGCAAACAGAAAAGTTACGCAGACAAGCACCGGAGATCTTTGGAATTCCAAGTTGGTGATCACGTTTTCCTAAACGTGTCACCAATGAGGGGAACTTCGTGCTTTGGGAAGAAAGGCAAACTGAGTCCGAGGTACGTAGGTCCATTCGAGATTCTTGAGAGAATCGGGACCTTAGCGTATCGTCTTGCGTTACCGCCGAGATTGGCGCAAGTGCATGACGTCTTCCACGTGTCGATGTTGAGGAAGTACGAGCTTGACCCGACACACATGCTCAATTTTGAAGAATTGGACGTGGATGACTGAGTGTCATATGTGACACACATGCTCAATTTTGAAGAATTGGACGTGGATGACTGAGTGTCATATGTGGAAAGACCGGTCCAGGTTGTAGATAGAAAGGAACAAGTGTTGCGTACAAAGACCATTCCGTTGGTCAAGTGGTCTGGCAACACCACGGTACAGAAGGAGCAACTTGGGAGACTGAATAGTCGATGAGAGAATTGTACCCCCACCTTTTTGTTTAAGTGTATAAGGTTTAAATTTCGAGGATGAAATTTTTATAAGAGGGGAAGAGTTGTGACATCCCAGATTTTCAACCCTGTCTTTTACTGAATGAATCGGGCATTTCATTGACGTGTCTATAGGGTTATTCTCAGAGCCGATCACTCTCGAGATAACTAGACTATCTGGGGAAATTATTAAGAATTTTAAGGCAATAGACTTGAGAATTCGATTAGGAATCGGCTTCTCGACTGTGTCTATCTTTAGAGGCCATTACGGCACAGTTAAAAATCGATTTGAAATTAGAGATAGACTGGATCGACAGAGATGTGTGGCTAATCGTGGGTGACACCACTAAATTAAAAAAATCATGTCGACCGGCACTAGACTGATTTTCTTATTGTTTTGGTACCCTGTGTTCGTATTTGGATCCTCGGGATTTTCACGACAACTGAGAGTCGCCAATGAGTCGAGTGGGTTTTTAGTGGCTCGAAGAAAATCTACCACGGGTCAATTGCACTTAAAAATATCCGAAAGTTACCTCGTAGCCTAGGTCACGCTAAAAACATGTCGAATAGAAATTAACCACCAATTCAAGTCCGATTTCAGAAATTGAAGTTTCTGTCATGTCGCAATAAATACTAGGAACGTCGACTCAGTCTCAGAAGATTTTTTTGAGGTTTCGAGATTTTTACGGAAAATCAGTTCGGACGTTGCGGAAAATTAGCAGAAATTCAGATGGGCTAAATCGATGGAAATTGAGACTTCTAAACTGAGCTTGTGAGTGTCGGGGATTTATAGAAAATTATTCGGGACTTTTCTTCATCAATTTTAGACTTCAAATTTGGAGAAATTGAAGACCAAAAATTGTGGAATTCGGATCTAGAAGAAGACAGCCATTTTTTGGCTTTAAATTGGATAAATTGGTGGATTTATTGGCAAGAAAGTATTAGAGACCAAGTGGGATAAGTTTGAATGCTTTAAGGGGGACAAAGCATTCAATGCTTTGGCTAAGCCTTGCTGTCCACTCCCTCCTTTTTCTTGGCTTCCCACGCACGACTCCCCTCCATCTCCTTCGATCTCCCTTTCGGCCAAGCAAAAAGCCGCATCTCTCTTTCTTTGCTTCTGGTTGTGTTTCATTTTCATTTCATTCTTCTTTTTCGAAGCTGCCCCTACACCGTGTCTTCGTTTAGCCCATCACCACTTGCAAATCGACCGAAGAAAACCCCCCACGCGTTCGAGTTCCTGCTCACTCGGTCAACCCCACACCAGCACGCCCATCGACCCACTCAGCTTCTCCACACGTCCAAGCTCAACTTCTTCAGTCAACCACAGCAAGCACATCGAGACTCTTAATTTGACCGAACAACTTGGCCTTGCTGCCACTTGGCAGTGTTTGCTCTCGGTTCGGTCAACAATGGCAAGATACCGAAGCCTTTGTTGACCTGCAGCTCAGTCGTCCTCTCCACATGGCAAGGAATCTGCTTGCATCCGTCGCTGCCTCACACGCCTGTAGTTGTTCACGGTTCCACCGAATTCTGCATCTTCTTCGAGCGGCCCACGACCAGTCCACACGAAGCCCGACGCCAGCTGTGGGCTACCGAATTTCCCAGCTTGAAGACCAGCGAAACCTGAAGTAGTTCAGCCCGTCTGTTTCCCCTCCGCATGTCCTCGGCCCCAACGATTTCTAAGCCCAGTTGATTGTGCATCTCGGCCCAAAAATCCTACAGTCTTCAAGCCCAATCCAGTACAAGTGAATTATTTGGTCAAGCCCAGTCCAATAGCCCATTAACTGAAATTTTGAGGCCCAATTTCCGGCAAAGCAATTGAAGCCTAGTGCACAACTTGAAGCCCGTTTGAGCCCAAACTTAGCATTTTGGTCACAAGTGAGTTTTACTCACTAATGCTTTCTTAGTTTGCTAATTATGCCTAAGGGTTGGTTTGATTTATTTAATTAGGAATCAGGTGGTTAGTTAGATTAAATTAGAAATTTAATTATTCAATTATGCATGCTAGGTGGTTAAATTAAATTAATTGAGGCCTAGGAAAATTATGCTACTTATCTAGAAGGGTTCGGGAATTTCCGGTCAGTATTGGGATTTAATTTAATGATTTTGGCCTTGGTTAGTATTTTTAGAAATTATATTAAATTAATTTATTAATTTTCGGAATTAATTAATTAATTAATTAATTATTTTTCGGAAATTAAGGCTTAGATAGTCGGCGACTGGAATTTCGTGCTGATTGTCGTGGTACAGTCCGTTTATTTAATTGAGCTTGATTTTGTGCTAAATTGATTTATGAGTGATTTTAGGAATTATTCCTAAATTAAATAACTTTGAAAAATCAATTGAATAATAACCAGGCATCAGTTGATAATGCCGAAATGTTTTGTGGACTATAGAGAATGGTGGGAATTATGAAAAGAGGAAATTATAGTATTTTGGCTAGGGCCGACCGTGTACCCACACACGGCTATTTTTATCGGGTATGATAAAAATAATAGGAATATTGGACGATGAAGATGGTATACTATATCGGCCTACGGGCGATATGTCAGCTTTGGGTGAGCAGTATATCGGTATACTATATCGACCTACGGGCGATATGTCAGCTTTGGGTGAGCAGTATACTTTATTATCAGCTTTGGGTGAGCAGTCCTGATTTGATAGGACTTTATAGATAGTATTGAATGTGCCAACCAAGCATGGGTCGTGATGACATGTAATCGACTAGGTCGATTTGATCATTACTTTGATCTGATGTTGTGATTGCTTGGGTGCCTATTTGATTTGTGCTGATTTGCAGGTGGAATTTGAGGCCAAGGTAAGTCCTCTGACCTATGCGTGTTAGGCAGCCCATAGTGTATTGGCTTTCTAATCGGGTCTTAGGGGGTAAAACTCGCTGAGACGTGGTCTCATTGGTTATTGAATAACCATTTCAGGACCTTGAGGAGGAGCTGAGGAGGAGGAATCTGAGAAGGAGAACTTTGAGGTGAAACCTGAGGAGAAGGATTTTTGGAAGAAGAAGATAATCCTGAGAGGGATCTTGAGTACGACCCAGATGAGGACTGAGATCCCATCCTCTTTTGTGAATCCTGTTTTGATGTGAATAGAGTGAGACTAGAAAGTTGTGAATAGTTTTGTGAAGTACTCTGGTTTGTGTTTTGTATAAAAGTTTGGTTATGAGTTTCAATATGACAAATGTGGCCTGCTTTTCTATCCCATTGTTTTGTTGTCTAGGGATTTATAACTGCTTCCGCATGCATAATAAAATGAAAGGGTCGGCGATACTTAGTCCTAGGATATCGCACTTTAAAATCGACCAAGGTGAGGGATGGGCGCGTGCCCGAGGATCGGGGCGTGACACTTCATCTTGAAGACTTCTTTCGCTTTTTTACAGGATGAAATTCGATTATACTCAGTAAGAGATAGGGCACAGTATAAGGAGTAGATGGCTTTAGCATCAAGAGCTTGTCTATTGGTTATTTCTGCTTGTGTTAACTCTCCAGCATCTACAGCTTCCTTTCCTCTTTCTGAGGTTGATGTAGCTTTGGGATTGATCCCTTTTTCTACCACATCCCATTCCAGGGGATCTTTCGGTCTCAGAAATGACTTCATCTTGTTTTTTCACACATTGTACTCTTTCCCATCAAAGTAAGGAGGTCTAGTGTTGCTTTGGCCTTCGACCAAACCTAGAGCCAAAATACTAGCCATAGATCTTTAGCTTAAGAAGTATAACACTTCAATAAAATAAGCACACAGGCTCTGATACCAATTGAAAGTGCTAGTAATAACACCTAGAGGGGGATGAATAGGTGTAAATAAAAATTCTCACAAGATTTAGAAGTAATAATTGCTTTTTAGAAAAAAGACAGACTAAAGACGAATTTAGACTTTAGTAGTTAGATAAAAATTCAAACAAAATAAAGGAGTTTAAACTTAAACAGTTAAATGAAGCTACGAGTCAAAATAAAGGAGTTGAGAGAAGAGAATAAGAACACAAGGTTTATAGTGGTTCGGCTTAGATCAAGCCTACGTCCACTCTCCCATGCTGACAGCCCACTGGCTGGATTCCATTAAGAGTCAAAAGAGATTTTACTCTCTTGCAGTTTCGACTTCACAGTGAAGAACCTCTACTGGTCTCTCACAAAGTCTCACTATAAGTTTCTCTCTTTTGTATACAACTTTGAGCTTGGTAAATGAAATAGCAAGGAACTAGGAAGCTTCAAACTTTGAAATTTTTCTTTCACGCACTGTCTCGAACAACTAGAGAGTCCACCTCAAATACTCCTTCATGCCTTCACGACCATTGGCACTTTCCAAAGGAATTCTTCCAATCTACCCGTTGGACAGAATCAATCAAGAAGATCTTGAGTTGATTGATTGATTGAGATGAAAGCCCGTCAATCCTGTTCTCCCGTACAATCAAGATCTTGGTTTCCATAAGTAGAACTTTCCAAGTTTGCTTGCCTTCCAAAAAATTTGAGTATCGGAATTTGATTCCATTAAGGATAACCAATCATGTAAGTGCTATATCCAACCAGAAAACCATCCATAAACCGTACGAATTGAATCCTTGAACAAATAAAGATAATCTCACATCTGGATTGTTAGAGAAGACTCCTTATTGTTTTGAAGCTGACAAAACCTTTCAAAATAGTCTAGTCTGAAGAGTTGCAGACTCAAGTGTTATAGTCTGAAGAACTCAAGACTCTTCTGTCAAAGTCTGAAGACCGTTAGACTATAAGCTCAAAGTTTGACCTCACTGACAGATTCCAGACCGACGAGAGAAGACTTATTCGGATGTGAGTTTATCTTCAAGGATTCAGTTCGTACGGTTTATGGAAGATCTTATGGCTGGAGATAGCACCTTGTGATCAATTATTCTTATTGGAATCAATTCGGATAATCAGATCTTTTGAAAGGCGAAGTATACTTGGAAGGTTCTACTTATGGATGAAAGGGGCTAGTACTAACACCTAGAGGGGGTGAATAGGTGTAGATAAAAATTTTCGCAAGACTTGGAGAATTAGTTTTTCCTTTGATAACGATAGACTTAAAAAGTAACTCAAATTGAGCAAGTAAACAAACGATATAAGAAAGTAAGAAGTTCAAGGAGGAGAAAATAAGAATACAAGGTTTATAGTGGTTCGGCTTAGATCAAGCCTACGTCCACTCTTCGCGCTGACAGCCTGTTGGCTGGATTCCACTATGAATCAAAAGAGATGTTACAGCTTGTGATCTCGACTATCATAGTGACGAGTCTTCACCGAACTCTCACACAGTCTCACTAAGAGTATCTCTCTTTTGTATACAACTTTTAGCTCGATGAATGAAAAAGCGAGAGACTAGAAAGCTTCAGACTTTGGAATTCTCTTTCAAGCACACACTCGAACAACTTGAGAGTCTTCTTTATATACTCCTCCATGCCTCTACAACCGTTGGCACTTTCCAAAGGAGTTCTTCCAATCTACCCGTTGGACATAATCAATCAAGGAGATCTCGAGTCATTTAAGGAATGTGATGATAGCCCATCAATCCTGTTCGCCCATACAATCAGGATCTTGAGTTTCCATAAGTAGAACCTTCCAAGTCTGTTCGCCTTTCAAAGATCTTCGTATCGGAGTAGATCCCAATAAGAATAATCAATCAAGCAAATTTGAAATCTAGTTATAAGGTCTTCCAGTAATTATACGAATCGAAACCTTGAAGATAATCTTGCATTTGGATACTAATTCTGCATTTGAATAAGTCTTCATTGTTCAGTCTGGAACTGTCAGTGGGAATAGACTTTGAGACTAAAATCTGGCGATCTTCAGACTTTGACAATAAAGTCTTGAAATCTTCATATATAGACTTTGGAAAGGTTTTGTCAACTTCAAAACAATAAAGGAGTTTTCTCTAACAATCTCTCCCTTTTTGATGGTGACAAAACTTTCCTGCAAATTTGAAAAACTTTTGTCTTGCAAACAGCACTTAAGCAATACATAATATCTTAAAAATAATTTAATTAGGACCTGGAAACCTTGATTCTATAACCACAGAACACATGTTAATCCATAACAAACCAGTCATAAGCAATATCGCAAACTGTACTGCAAGCATCAAAAGTCATGATCAATATCAAAAGTCAAAAGTCAAACCAAACCAAAAATCAGTCAAAGTCATTCAAACAAAAACAAATCTGCCACACAAATTCTCCCTCTTTTTGTCATCAGCAAAAAGTGGAAGAAAAACGATTGAAAAAGTTTGATAAAGTTAAGAAAGATCATGGCTGCTTGGGGATATGGACGAGCTGGAAATCCCCATCGACTTGACTTTGTGTCCTCAAGCTTCTTCAAAGACTCTTTAATTTCGTGAATATCCTCACCCTTAGCATGAGCTTGCAGTTGAACTATCAGGGCTTGAATCTGTTCTTGAAGAGAGTTTGTAGATTTCTTGAAGACAGTCATCATGTGCGTCATTTCAAACTCAAAAGCATACTGTC
Source organism: Eucalyptus marginata (assembly GCA_014182565.1). Classification (NCBI taxonomy): domain Eukaryota; kingdom Viridiplantae; phylum Streptophyta; class Magnoliopsida; order Myrtales; family Myrtaceae; genus Eucalyptus; species Eucalyptus marginata. The sequence goes on along the minus strand of CM024590.1, from coordinate 15,174,211 downwards.
GACCTTTTAACTCTAAGAGAAGTTCCATCAGTCTTTGAAAGTCCGCGGAATGATCTATTGCAGTACTAGGTCCAGCCGAGTCAGTTCTAGGAGTTTGTAAATGATGGGGAACATTAGTTGTTCTACCACTAGGACTAGGAGTAGATGTCTCGAGATTTGCTTCAGGGAATTGAGAGGCATAGACCTCCTCTGGGTCTGGTGGAGACCGACTAACATCACTAGCAAAGATTGGTGAAGAAGTACCTCATTTTTCACAATCTCCCCTTATTTTTGTGCCTTCAGGTGGAGAGATATGCTCTTCTTCTTCTTGCTCTGCTTTAGCACTGTTGTGATGTTGTTCTCCAGTCTTTTCATTCTTTATCTTCTCCAAATCATTGGACAAGGATACAACCAGTGTCGGTTCAAAAGAGTCATCACAACTCCCTTCTTCTTCCTCTGTTCTCCTTTCTTCTCTTTCCTCTTCTCTTCTCTCTGTTCCTTCTTGTGCTTTGTTCTTTGTCTCTGTAAAGCTCACAAAACTCCATAGATTTCGCAAGGCAAAAGCTGAAATAGTAAGATCATCTTCATCTTCTTCTTCGTCTTCCAAGATAAGAGATATTCTTTTCTTCACTGGTTTTGTCATGGGCTCCTTGCCTTTCCTTTTCTTTGTAGCAGAGTCTTGCTTTGCCTTCACAGGGGACTTCTCCTTGAAACGCTCCAACTCATTGCTCAGTTCCTTCAACCTCATCTTAGAAACCATTTTGAGACCAATAACCATTGAAATAATGGTTCTAACACAAAGAGGAGTAGGAAAATTGATCTTGAAATGCTTGAAGAGTTGTGAAATGAGTGCCGAGTAAGGGAGTTGTCCCTTGTCTTTCACCACAGTCTTATACATGTGCATAAGAATTGTGTGAGGCAGAGAAAACTTACGACCTGTGTTGATCGCGTACATTAGCTTTGCTTCGGAACGAGAAACATCCATCTTTGAGGTAGACTTCGGCCTGATGCAATTAACCACCACCTTATGAAGAAGAATATTGGAGGCATTCATTCTTGAATAAGAAATCTTGCCTTCGACCATTTTGTCACGAACAATAGACAATGTAGCATGGGCATAAGACACACCAATTGGTTGGAATCTTCCTCTTTCCACACCAATTATGTCGGCCAAAGTGTCCACATCAACTATAAACTCTTTGTCCCTCACAGTAAAGCTAAATTTATTCACATCTAGAAAAGATAGATTTGAATAAAAATAAGCAGTAAGTTCGGGTACGCAATGGTTGTCTCGGTGCAAAATCGTTCAAGTTGAAGCAAACTAAGCTTCTCCCTCAAATTAACCTTTAAAGAGTCAAGAAAGTCAAAATCCACGCTCCTGGGGTGCATAACCCCTCTTTTCAACAAACTCGAGTAAGTCTTCCTGTGGTCCTTAGATCGAAATAAATTCGTTCCTTCACCACGAATGTTGGCTGCAACGCCCATCTTGGGCTGAAAGTGAGTAAACAACCTTTCATCGTCATCCTTCTCATCTGGCTAACCGTATCTTGGATCACTAGGAAAATTTTCAAATGTCCATTGAGCCGTTCCTTGAGGTGCGACGCCTATCTTTTCCATGGTGTTCAAGAAATAGATCTCATTTTTGTAACCGTGTGCTTTCAGGAACTTATCGATTAGATTCATAGCAGTTCCACCCCTTTTCAAATTAGAATACAGTCTATAGATAAAATGGGGTTTCTGAGTCCTTACAAGTTCAACGTCTTCAATAATCTCTTCCTGTTCTTACTGAGGAGGATGATCTTGCCTTGCTTGTTGACACTGTTAAGAAAGTTGTCTTGGCTGTTGCTGTTGTTGTTATGGAGAGTCTTCTTCCTTGGTCAAATCGAAATGCGTAGGTCCCTTAGGCATGTGCTGTGGTCCCCGGTTTGTAATTTGAGAAGATTTTCTTTGGAACGACATGGTCAAAGTCTAGAGGGATTTCTTCGAACTCGCTCTTACGAAAAGATGAGAACTTTTTGGATCAAACTTAAGAGAAAGTGAGAGGGAGTAAAATCACAGTATTCTAGGGTTTTAAAAGAGGTGTAAATGGAGAAGACGAGTTATGACAGTATATAAAGCAGGTAAAAAAAGGTGCATACGAAATGTCATAAGGAAAAAAGTAAAACTGCCTTTTTAAAAAATGGATAACTGCCATTTTCGAAAATGAAAAGCTGCCAAAAATTCAACAATTAATTTCTAAAAATAAAATTGGCCGGTAGCGATTCAAAAATTAAACATACCTTTTCAAAAATTCCATCCAAAAATAAAATCACAAATATTTAGAAAGTTTTAACTTGCTGAACTGAGTTTGAGCACCTTCAAACTTTAACCGGTAGGAAATATAATGTTCAGTCTTGTCCGAATAGATTCAAGTAAACTTTTCTCCAGTGGCTTTGTAAATATATCTGCTTGCTGGTTATTTGAGTCGATGAACTGAATCATAACTTCTCCATTTTGAACATGATCTCTAATGAAATGGTGTTGAATTTCTATGTGCTTTGCTCTTGAATGTAGAATTGGATTCTTTGTGAGATTGATTGCACTGGTGTTGTCGCATTTGATCTCGATGCATGAGTCTTCGATTCCAAAGTCTCTCTATTTGCTTTATCCATAAGATTTGAGAACAACAACTTTCAAGAGCCACATATTCCGCTTCTGTTGTCGAAAGAGCTACAGTACTCTATTTCCTTGAGAACCAGGATACTGTTCTGTTGCCTAGCAATTGACAAGTACCAGAAGTACTTTTTCTATCGACTCTACAGCCTGCTAAATCTGCGTCTGAATATCCAAGGAGAGTAAAGTCTCTATCTTTTGGATACCACAGACCTAACTTCAAAGTAGTTGCAACATATTTGATGATGCGTTTTGCGGCGCTTAGATGAGATTCTTTGGGATCGGATTGAAATCTAGCACACATGCAAACAATAAACAAAATGTTAGGTCTATAATATGTAAGATAAAGAAGTTGTTGACACCCAAATTTTAGTGATCCGGTCATTTATTTATTGCATAGAAAATTAGGGGTTAATTTTATCCTTGAAAAAATATTAATTGCATAGCATATAGATATAGATGCATTTATTTTTAATTTACATGTTTTGCATTTATTTATTGGACTGGTGATAGGTGGATTTGAATTAGTGGTTCTGAGCTTTAAATTGACAGGCCGGACTAAGCCCATGAAGCGAGCAAATTGGCCCAAGCCCGTTTTTTTAAGTGATCGGAAATGATCTCGTGAAAATAAGAATTTGAAAATTTACGAGATATGATGGAATTTTTTCGGATAGGGCAAGTGGAAAAAAAAACGAATATTGCGAATATTGTGTTTGGGAAAAAGAATCTTTGTGGATATCAATTTTGAAATATTAAAAACCCTAATTCGTTGTCTATAAATAGATTAAAACTAATAGGGTTCGAGGGGGGCACACAATCGATTCATACGGCCACATTGAGAATGCATTAAGACGCGTGAGAAAGGAAAAGTTAGCAAAAGCTTTAGGGCTTCTCTCCGTTCCTCTTTTTTGGAAAAAAAAAACACAAAAGCAAGTGAAGAGGAAAAGCTTTTGGGGTAGAGAAACTAGCAGAAGGGGACAACAAAAGTACAACGGGGAGACAAGAGAGGCGTGCAGCGGGTTGCGGTAGAAGAAAAAAAAACAAGGAAAAAAGAAAAGGAAGAGAGAAGGGCACTGTGCTTCTTCTCCAAGTTGCTAGCTGCTATTGTCCACTGCACCATCGTCGTGCCAGCGCCCCAACGCCGGTAGCCAAGCTTCCGTACACCATCGTGCCATAGCACCGACCCGCAAAGCGCTCCGCCGTCGCCGCAACCTTTGCTCGCTTGTTCGTCGCTGCGACGCCTTGTTCCGCCTCGTTCCCCGCCGTGACGCAGCTTCGGCTCCTGCGTCGCTCGCGCCCTCTGCTGCAGCCCATCCCCAGCACCTTTGCCTGTTAGTCCGTTGCCGTGTTTGTCGTCCCTGCCGGCGCTGCTGCTGACCCACGACCGCCACCCTGCAGCTGTCCAAAGCTCCGCCCCGTTGGTCGCCGTTCGTGAAGCCGCCTCTGCTCCGACGACCAAACTATATTCCTGCTCTGCCCACCGCCTGCACCGCGTCGGTTCCGAGCGTCCCTCGACGACCTCTGTGCTGCTCCTGTGACGCCGCGACCCACTTCAATCGCAGCCTCCAGCCCGCCGGCTCGCCGAGGCGGACCCGAGCCAAATCTGCCCACCGCCGCACCGTGCCGCTCAAGCTTCCCCGACGATCGCCCCGTGCCGAGCGACGCCTACAAGAAGACTCCGTTGATTTTTCCACGATATGTTGCTGCCCCCCTCTCGCTACTCGCCACCGATCTGCCTGTGGCTGGTCTTCACCTGAGCTCCGACGACAGGGACCCGCCAACAGTGACCCCACCATAAGCCGCATGAGCCAAGCCGTGGAAAAAAAGGGAAAAACAAATAAAACAACAAAAAAGAAAAACCTAATTAGGTAGCCTTTTTTTTTTTATTTGCTTTATTATATTTTTTTATGTTATTTATTTTGTTTTACTTTTTAATAGAATTATTCCTTAAATATATGATTGATATTCCAACATGAAAGAGCTCCTCGGATTAGGGATTGACAGTCCGATTTTCGCGCCGAAATCCGACTCGCAATCTCTTGCAAAAATCAACAATCCAATCTCACGCCCGAGATTCGATTCATGATTGAATTTTAAAATTGGTCAACCCGATTTTATGCGCGAGATATGGTTTGCCAATTTTTGGATATCAACATTATCTTGCTTAATTTGATGTCGTGGTGTTTGCCAATTAGGATTAGGTTCGTTTTAGAATATCTCTCTAATCTTAGGGTTATCTTGCATATTTAGAATTGCAATCTTATTTCGAATTTTTAAATAAAAAATCCAAAAAAGTGCATTCATTTGGGATGTTAGTTTCTTTTAATTAATTTAAATTGCACGTTTAATTATTTGGCAATTTTAAATTTCGAATTTTATAAAAAAAAGAACACAAAAAGTCATCATGCATATGTCATGTAGAATTAGGGCATTTTTTGTATGTCATTGCATATTAGGGTAAAATTGCACTTAGTTTAATTCTAGATGATATTTTTCTTAATTTATTATAGGTTTAGGTATTTCCTAGATAGATTGCAGTTTAGGATTACTTGTGTTAAGATAATATTTTAGTTTAAATTAGGATTTGGCTTAACTTAATTCCTAATGCAAATTGAATAGAATCTTAATCTAGTTAGATAGTTTTCACATTTTTTCTAATTTCGAATTTCATGAAAAATACAAAAAAAAAATGTCTTAGAATAAATTAGTTTTATTTTCTAGGATAAATTACATTTTTTTAAGAAAAAATGTCATGTGCATGTCATATAGGATTAAGTTCATGAAATGCATGTCATTTTAGCGATTGCTTTTAGTCCATTTAATTAGAAATTGCATGTCATTAGAATTAGGTCATTTAGTTATATTGCATTGCATATTGCATGATTCTCATTAATTAAATGAAAACCAAAAAAAAAGAAATTGCTTGTTAATTAGAAATCATATCTAGAACTGTCGATGTGAATTCTTATTCAACATTGCAGATGCTTTCGTTGCTATGAGGTAAGTCTTGCAATTTATTAATTGCTTTCCTTGGGTGTTAAATTGATGGTCTGCGCACCCGCATGATAAGCTCACATGTTAGGGAAGTGAATTAAAATTAATTAAAGCTGGTTGCCAAACATTTTTCGAAATAAAAAGAGAAAGGTACCGAAAGGGTGTTAGAGAAATCTAGCATAATCAAGTCCCTGAACTCATAAATCTCTGGTTCGTAGGAGTAAAATAATCCTCCCATTATTTTACTTAGGTGTCTAATCGATCTACCGAAAATAGATTAGTGGCGACTCCTAATTGAAAATCAATTGCATGTTAAGAATTTGAACTTAAATCGCGAATTGGTATGGGCTTGGGAGAGCCCGAGTTAAGTTTAGGCTTAGTAATCCATTAGCCAAACCCTAGGTGGATCATCTAAAAATTTGGTCGCGACAGCTTGGCGACTCTACTGGGGACTTGAGTTTAAACTCTTAGTGGACTTAAGCCAATTTTCTCTTGAAAAATTTTTGTTTGGCAGCAAAAATCCCAGGTATGTCCCTAACATTTAAGGTGTTAAATGTTCTTGTAGATTGAGAGGTATAAGGGAAAGTGATTGCTAACCCTTGCCTTACAGGTTAGAGTTAGGGATGTATGATTTATTTTTATGTTGAAGTGTGGCTTGATTTAAACTGTTATGCATGCTTTACATTTGCACTATACTTTTGTACACACAACCTGCCGTCAGACCTGGGCCGCATAGGATCATCTAGGATGATATTGAGATGGATACGACTCCGACCGCATGCCCGTAGTACGAGTCGCCCATCTCAATCCCGAAGTTTCTTTTTTTGGTGTCAAAAGTACCCACCTTGGTTCGCATGCCCGCGACCTAGGTTGGCTCTTTGACCAAACCGAAGTCATGAGGACCCGACATAGTCAACACGCCCGTGGCTAGTCTGATCATCCTTGTGGCTTCACATTGCTAAGTCTGTCTAGAGTAGAAATCGAGCCTCACATCTCATGCGCATGTCTATGTGATTGCCATTGATTTTCCTTAGTGAAATAAGTCTTTTATCCCTATACTCTGCAATTTACTTACTTTGTCAGACTTTTGGTCCATCCATGACAATCTAGGTGAGGCATTGGATCTAATTCCTTTGTCAATTAGAAATGAAATGAGGAAATTGTCATGTAATGAATCATTTGGAAAATAAAAATTGGAAATTCATTTTCAATTCATGTTAGGAGATTTCAGATTTTGGCTTTTCCTAGGCCATGTTTGGGGAAATTTCGTCCCTCCTAGGGCATCCCATGTCTTTATTTTCCTAGTCCATTTTTAGGGAATCCTTTTCATGAGTGGACTTTTTGTGACTTAAAAAAAATAGATTGTTGTCATGGAGTGGCTCTCTATTTACACCTTGTACTTACATATTTTTATTCATTTGAATTAGGTAATAACGGATCCCTCATGTTCGCCCATAATTACGCGATCAAAAGCTAGAATGGCCGACCAAACTGAAATGCGTGATTGCATGTCCACTGTGGAAGACCAACTTCAACAGTTAGTCACCTCTATGCAACTTCTGACAACACAAATCCAGTCCCTCCAAGTGAACCCGATTCTTGCACCTACTCTCCCCGAGATAGTAGTTTCAAAGCCGAAAACAGGGCCCAAATGATTGATAACGACATGCCTAGGCTGGAAGATGACCCACCGTTGATCACCGCTGAAAAGGCTAAGCTTAACAACATCCTTAAGACGGAGCAAGATGAACGCGTTGCGAAACTCGAGGAGAAAGTGAAGCAATTGCAAGTGTCGCAGAGTTCACTCCCGTTCAACTTGTCTGTGTTTGAGAAGGTCAAGGTGCTGAAAAAGTTCAAAATGCTGGAGTTCGAGAAATACGATGGTACTTCCTGCCCAAAAGCTCATTTGCAGATGTACCACGTACGTATGGCCCAATATGTCAAGAATGAGCCACTCATGATTCAATCATTCCATGCAAGTTTGACTGGGTCTGCACTAAACTGGTACATAATGAAGAATGTAAACCTTCTCGACACCTGGAATGAAGTGGCTGATGCCTTCCTCAAGCAATATAAGTTCAACATGGAGATTGCACCTTCCCGAGAGGATCTTGAGCAGATGGAGAAGAAGAAAAGTGAGTCATTCAAGAAGTATGCTGTGAGATGGTGAAATCTAGCGGCTCAAATCACTCCTGAGCCTACTAACAAGGAGTTGATGAAGTTGTTCGTCAAGGCTCTCCCGTTTGAGTTCCGTAACCGGATGGCTAGCACGTACATTGAGAACTTCAACCAACTTATCCTGGTCGATGAATAGATCGAGATTGGGCTAAGAGATGGATGGTTTAATGAACCAACCCATCAAGGCAAAAGGTTCACCATGAAGAAAGACCAAGAACCTAGCATAGAAATCAATGTTGCATATGCACAACGTAGCAAGCCTCCGATTGTTCATGTCCCCCAGAATCAACAAGGCGGAAGCTGACCAATCACGCCTCGGCAGTTTGTTAAGAGGCAGTTCACTCCTCTTCTTGGCCCTCTGTCCCAGGTCTTAAAGGTCCTTCAAAAGAAGGGATTGCTGTCCTACGAGCCAAAGCGACCAAATGCTGAAATTTTTTTTAGTTACGACCCCTCCAAGAAATGCGAGTACCATATGGGGGAAGTAGGACATTCGACTGATGAATGCATGACTTTGAAGCATAAGGTCCAAAACTTATTGGACACCAAGGTGTTTGCCTTCACTACCGCTCAACCGAATGTCAAGAAGAATACTCTACCTAAGCAAGAGGACATGGTGAATGTCATTGATGAAGGACCTCTAGAAGGGATCACAATTCTGTTCGACAGCCTCGTCATAGGAGCCATTGATGAAGGACCTATGGAAGAAATGGGCCTTGGCTTGCAAGAGTAACTTATTACTTTTGCACATTCCCCTGTGCGGGAATTTTTATTGTTTTCTAGGAATTGTTTTCGATTTCTTCATTTTCGTTTTCTTCTTAGGGCTTGAATCGCAATTTCCATTCAATAAATTGTAATTGATTAATGAATTTCAATAAAATTACAAGTTTTATTTTAAGGGCATGATGAGGTACACCAAACTAGCCCGGTGATGATATCTAGCCGATAAACAAAAAGAAAAATCCAAGGAGAATTCTGAGGCTTGGGCTTCATCATGCTTTCTCGTGTCAAAATGTTTCAAAAAATGCTTTTCCAATTGCTTTTCAAAAAAATTTCAGAAAAAAATTTTAAAAAATAAAATATGATTTACCCCGTTTATCTTTTTGATCCATCTACATTCTGTTTCAAGGACGGTCTTATGGCATGCAAAGGTGTGAAAATGATCCAATCCAATTCTAGATTCTAGGGGCAAGTTTGCTCCAAACTGCAGCGGCCCATATATGGTGAAGAAAGTACTTCCTGGAGGTGCCTTGATCCAGGCGGAGATGGATGGTTGTGAGTTTTTCACTCCTATTAGTTCTAATGCTGTCAAGAATAATTACCCAGGATTCAATTTGCCATGTTGTATTTTGAACTGCAAGCATTTTTATAATAAATAAATTGCCTCAATGAGTTGCAAGTTCAATTGTTCAAATTTGTTACAAATCTCGCATGTTTTCCTTAATGAATTGTGTGAGAAGGATTGAATGTGTCAAATGGGATACTTTGGAATGACGAAAGGCAAGCCTTATTCCATACACTGTTTCATACACCAATCCCCAGTGAGTTGTGTGGGAAAATTCCATGCTACAAGGAAAAGGGTGATCTCGCGAAGGGTATGTCAACTGAGGTGATGAGAGGCAGTTTCTTCTTCCACCCGAAACACTACAGGTATACCCATTGTTTAGCCCTTTGAGCCCACACACATGAAGAGTTTTTTAAATTATCCCTGTCAAGGATCATCTCATACTGGGAAAAGATTTGAAATGAATGATAGGAATTTTCTTACTCACACTTGCATTAATCTTCGAGTATTGCTTTCGCAGTGTAACTTATATGATAATTTGAAGTGCCTTAGGACGACGAAGAGCAGTTCTTTCTCTATCCTATACACTTTATCCATTGCATAGCCCACTTGAGTTTATGAATTCATTTCACATTAAACCCAGTTGGTGATCATCCCCCATACTGGAGCATGGCAAAAAAAAAAAAAAAAAAAAAAAAAAACAAACCACTCAAGTAGCATGATTTACAATGCTATTAAAAGATGGAGGTTGTGTGAATCCAAAGAAAATAAGTGCAAAAATGGGGCATAAAAAGCAGTGTGCCTGGTAAAAGCAAGGCCAATGCCCATAAAAGAAAAAAAAAATCAAACATTGGTTGAAGTCGTATCCCCAATAAGGCGGAGATGTTACACTCAATGGAGTTTTGATTATAGAGAAAATCTTCAATGGTGAAAAAATTGGAGATGTCAAGATGATCACCAACTTTGACCCCCTAAACACTTTTTGAGCCTAATGATCCTTTCGTTTCTCAACCAATGAACCAAGCCTACGTTACGTCCCTTGCAAAGTCTCTTCAAATTAGGGTACTTGAATTAACGTAAAAGTTCATATGTTCGAAAGCATCGCTCGAAGAAGTGCAAGTAAGGCAATTTCTGCCTCATTTCGCATGTTTCTTGACTTGTAAACCCTAAGATGATTGCGGAATATCACTCAATTTTAAATAACCTCGACTCAAGGAGTCTCATTTGTTAAGCCGTTGACCAAGTCTATATTACGGTCCTTGTTAAAGACCTCTTAGATTGGTAAGGTCATACCACTTGCGAGATTGCTCAGACCCTTGTTTGACATGATGATGGTGAGATAGAGTGACTGTCAAGATCCTGCATCAAAGGTCGGGGTGAAATGGCCATTTTAATGAGGACGAGTGAAATGTCCTTTCAGACTGAAAGGCTGCGTTTGTTTTCGTTTCTTTTTTCTGTTTTTAAACAATTTTTTTTTTTTGTTCCCTGGAACAAAAGGAGCAACAAAGCGTTTGTGTGCGTTTTTGTTCCAAAATTATTTTTTTTGTTCCCAAAACACATCCGAACAAAACAAGAAACAAAAAAAAGTTGTTTCTTGTTTCTGAAACAAAATTTAAGAACACTTTCTTCTCTCTTTTTTCTTCTTCTTTTCTTCTTCTTTGTTCTTTCTTTTTTCTTTGGCCGGTCGCCGGCCTCGGCCATGGCCGGCGACCGGCCGTCGAGGGCCGGCGACCTCGCCGGAGCGTCACCGGCCCCCCGGCGAGGCCGAGCGTTGCCGGCCCCGGGGGCTCGGCCTCGCCTTGGTGGGCGAGCTTGACCTCGCCGGTCTCGGGCGAGCTCGGCCTCGCCGGATGCTGGCGAGCTCGAGCTCGCCCGGCCAAGGCGAGGCCGAGCCTCACGCCGGGCTGGGAGAGCTCGATCTCGCCCGGTCCGGTGAGGCCGAGCTCGCCCGGCGGCCGGCGAGGCTCGGCCTCGCCGGGGGCCGCCGAGCCTCGCCGTGGCCGGGCGAGGCCCGGCCCTCGTCGGCCGGTCGCCGGCCATGGCCGAGGCGGGACCGGCCAAAAGAAGAAAATAGAAAAAAGGAAAAATAAAAAAAAAAAAAAAAAAAAGGAAAAAAATAAGAAAATAAGAAAGAAAATAGAAAACATAAAATAAAAATATTAAAAAATTAAAAGAAATAAAAAAATTATACAAATTTACCAAACGTGTTTCTGTTCATTTTTATTCCTAGAACAAGTTTACCAAACGCGGTTTTTGTTCAAAAATTGTTCCTTGGAACAAAAACACTTTTTTCTATTTCGTTTCCCGGAACAATTTTTAAACAAAACGTTACCAAACGCACCCAAAGATGTTAGAGAAATCTTCTTAAGGTGTTTTGAAGTCGACAAAACATTTCCATCGGTCTAGTCGAAGACTTGCGACTCTATTGACAAAGTCCTGAAGACCTCCGACTCAAGTTTCAAAGTCTACTCTCATGGGACAGGTTTCCGGACCGACGAAGTTAAAGTTCTATTCGGATAAATTCAAGTATGGTTTTGATTCGTATGGTTAAGGAATATCTCACGATTGGAATTAGCACTTCAAGATCTTTTATTCGTATTCGAATAATCTAGATCCTCTAGATCTGCAAATTATACTTGGAAGGTTCTACTTATGGAAACCGAGATCCTGATTGTATGGGCGAGCAGGATTGATGGGCTGTTGTCATTTTCCTTGAAGAGCTCGAGATCTCTCTAATTGATTCTGTCCAACGGGTTGATTGGAAGAACTTCTTTAGAAGGTGCCAACGGTATTAAAGGCATGAAGAAGTATTTAAGGGAGACGCTCAAGTTGTTCAAGTGTCCGATAGAAGAATTTCAAAGTCTGAATCTCTTTGTTCTTTTGCGATCTTATTCTTCGAGCTATACTTGTAATCAAAAGAGAGACTGAATTTTGGTGAGACCTTGAGGAAGTGTAGTAGAGTCTCTACATTATGGAATCAAGCGCGTGAGACTGTAAATTCTCTTTTTGATTCTTAGTGAAATCCAGCCAGTGGGCTGTCCGTGCGGGAGAGTGGACGTAGGCTTGGTCTAAGCCGAACCACTATAAACTTGGAGTCTTGATTCTCTATCCCTAATCCTTTTACTTTACATTGCATCTTCATACGTCTATCGTTGTTTTCAATCTCTTAGTCTATCTATTCTGTTACGATTTATAAAAATCATTTTAATCACCTATCCACCCCCTCTAGGTGCTAGTACTAGTTCTATCAATTGGTATCAGAGCTTGTGTACTCATTTATTAGAAGTGTTTTTACTTCGAGTTAAAGATCTATGGCTAGTATGTTGCCTACGGGGTTGGTTGAAGGTCAAAGCAACACCAGACCTCCATACTTTGATGGAAAAGACACAGCATATGGAAAAACAAAATGAAAGCATTCCTAAGATCGAAAGATCCCTTGGAATGGGAAGTAGTAGAAAAAGGAATCATTCCTACTGCTGCATCAGTATCAGAGAGAGGAAAAGAAGTTGCTTCGCTCTCCTATCGAAATGACTCAAGAAGAAATAACCAAGAGACAAGCTCTTGATGCTAAAGCTATTTATTCTTTATATTGTGCTTTATCTCCTACCGAGTATAACAGAATATCCTCTTGTGATACAGTAAAAGAAGTCTGGGATAGGCTACACATTACCTATGAAGGAACTGATCGAGTGAAAGAGATAAGGATCAATATTCTTTTGGGACAATATGAAGTTTTCAAGATGAGATCAGGAGAATCAATAACTGATATGTTGAGCCGTTTCTGAAATTGTGAATGGTCTAGAATATCGGGGGACATCCAATCTCGGGACATATGAAGGTCAACAAACCGCTGCGTGGACTCTCTAAGGATTGGAATTATATAAAGACTTTGATAAGGGAAACACAAAGGATTGCACCACTTTCTCGTAGACGAATTGATTGGAACTCTTCATGTCTTACGAAGTGGAGCACACCAACGAAGAAGAAGATTCAAAAGGTAAGAAGTCTATTGCTTTAAAGTCTAACAACTATTCGATGCTACGGACTCAAGAAGATCTAGATGATGAAGAACTGGCACTCATGATAAAGAGGTTCGAAAGCTAAATAGAAAGGAAGAAAATTCAATTGGAAGAAACAAAGCTCTCAAAGATTTCAGAATAAATCAACGAGGAAGATGATTCCAACAAAGAAGTGACTTGCTTCGAATGCAAGAAAAAGGGACACATCGTACCAACCTGTCCTTTATTAAAGAAAAGGAAAGGAAAGGGCTGAGAAATATAGAAAGGCACTCAAAGCGAAACATGGGAGTGATGCGAATGTGAAGAAAGTGATGATGATTATGCCAACATCGTTTAATGGCAAAATCTGATTCGGACTCTCGAGATCTTGAGGCAGATACGCATACTCGACAGTGAGCTTGAGGTAAGCAATCTAAAAATTCTGTCAAAGTCTCGAAATATATTGATGAACTATGTCTTAGTCTCAAAACCTTTCTTAAGAGGATCTCCGAATTAAAAATAGAGAATTCTATTTTGAAGCAACAAGAAAAATCTTGGAAGGAAAAATTTGAAAATTTAGATAAAAACTTTACTATTTTGAAAGAAAACTCGGATACTATTTCCAAAGAAAATACCTATTTGAAAAATGATATTTCAAACATCTCAAAAGGTTTTCAAATGGTTCTGAAAAATTGGATAAGATTCTTTCGATACAAAGACCCTACTTTGACAAATTAGGTCTTGGTATGACTTAAAACAATTCCACTAATTGATTTTCCAAAGGTGAAGGAAAGAATCAAACAAAGACCTACAGAAGTTGTTTATAAAAATCATTTTCAGAAAGTCTTTGTAAAACCCGTTGGTAAAATGCTCTCAAATGTTCAAAGTGTCAAAGCTCGAACATTTTGAGAAAGAATGCCCTTTGGTTTGGAGACCTATTAAAAGGGATTAGGCAAAGGCATTTATTGTTCAAACTCAACCGGACCCAAGATGATATGGGTACCAAAGAAAGCTTGAATTTTCTCTTAATTGCAAATCACTATCAAAAGGAAGATCAAATGGTATTTGGATAGTGGCTGCTCAAGACATATGACAGGAGGTTCAAGTTGCTTTATAAAACTTGTCCCGAGATAGATGGAGGGAAAGTTTCTTTTGGTGGTAACAACAAATGAAGGATTATTGGTCGCGGTACGGTAAAAAAAAATTGGAAGTCTATCAATCAATAATGTCTCCTTGGTGGAAGGATTGAATTACAATCTACTCGGATAAGCCAATTGTGCGATCTTTGGATTCAAGATCAACTTCCAGGAAGGAACGTGCTCAAGAATCAGTAAAGACTTTTCTCAATCTTTTACTGGACGTAGACATGGGAATATCTATCTTCTAGATGTGAATCAAGAAAGATCACAATGCTTAATATCAGTACAAGATGAAGCTAATCTATGGCACAGAAAGCTTGGCCATATCAACATGAAGCAAATTGCCAAAATCTCTTCCAAGAAGCTTGTTCGAGGATTACCTATTCTCAATTACCAAAAGTCGACTTATGCACACCATGCGTCGGGAAAACAGGTTAGAAATTCTTTTAAACCATTAAATAAAGTTTCCACTAATCATGTATTGCAGCTTTTGCATATGGATCTCTTTGGACCCACGAGAACTCAAAGCATTGGTGGAAAAAGGTTTTGCCTAGTAATAGTGGATGATTATTCATGATTTACTTGGGTCTACTTTCTTGCAAATAAGTCTGAGACTTTTTCTCATTTTTCAAAATTTGCTAAGAAAGTGCAGAATGAAAAAGGTCACACTATCTCAAATATTCGTATAGACCATGGAGGTGAGTTTGAAAATCAAGACTTTGCTAAATTTTGTGATGAATCTGGTTTTCAGCATAAATTCTCCTCTCCATATACACCAGAACAGAATGGGGTTGTGGAAAGAAAGAATAGATTTTTACAAGAAATGGCAAGGACTCTTCTAATTGAAAGTAATATTTCTTCATGTTTTTGGGCTGAAGCTGTTTCTAGTGCTTGCTATATTATTAACAGAGTATTTTTAAGGCCAATTCTTGAGAAAACTCCTTATGAGATTTTTAAAGGAAAGAAACCAATTGTTTCATATTTTCAAGTATTTGGTTGTAAATGCTTTATCCCGAAAAATGCAAATAATCGAGTTGGTAAGTTTGAAGAAAAATCGGATGAAGGATTCTTTCTTGGGTACTCAACTTCAAGCAAAGCCTATAGAGTATTCAACAAGAAGACTCAGACTGTGGAAGAATCAATGAACGTCAAATTTCAAGACTCTCCACAAACTTAACCGAATCAAACTGAAGAATCAGAACCTGCTCCTGACTCCACAAGGTCTACCTCCCTTGAAACAGTTCAAATTCCAAAAGCAGTACAACAAGTTGTTGATGAAGAATCAACTCAAGAAAAGATCAACAACCTATCGGGCCCGACCGTGCTTGGAAGCACAAGTCTAGTCATCTGAAGAACTCATTATTGGAAACGTTAATGAGGGAATTCGCACAAGATCCAAAAGGCGAGAAGAATCTAGTGTTGTGGCGCTTATTTCTGAAATTGAACCCAAAAATATAGTAAAAGCCTTATCTAATGAAAGCTGGATTGAAGCAATGCAAGAAGAACTCAGACAATTCAACATCAATGATGTTTGGGAATTAACTCCTAAACCAAAAGGTAAGTCTATTATTGGAGCTAAATGGGTTTTCAGGAATAAAGTCAATGAAAAATGAAAAGTGACAAGAAACAAAGCAAGACTCATGGCTAAAGGATATACGCAAGAAGAAGGGATAGACTATGACGAGACTTACACTCCTGTAGCAAGGTTAGAAGCAATTAGATTATTACTTGCTTTTGATGCTATAAGAATTTCAGGTTATTCCAAATGGATGTCAAAAGCGCATTCTGAATGGATTTATCCAAGAAGAAGTCTATGTGGAACAACCTCCACGGATTTGAAGATCCAAAGAAACCAGACTCTGTGTTCAGACTGAAAAAGGCTTTATATGGATTAAAACAAGCTCCTCGAGCTTGGTATGAAAGGTTAAGTAACTTTTTAATTCAAAGTGGTTTCATTAAAGGAAAAGTAGATACTACATTATTTATTAAAAGGGAAGGTAAAAAGCTTTTTACTTGTCCAAATTTATGTTGATGATATTATATTTGGATCATCTAATGAGATTTTGTACAAGAAATTTTCTAAGTCTATGCGGGATGAATTCGAGATGAGCATGATGGGTGAACTATCCTTCTTCCTTGGTTTACAAATTGAAACAATTGAAAGAATGAATCTTTATTCATCAAGAAAAATATGCAAAATAACTTGTTAAAAAGTTCAGATTGGAGAATTGCAAAAGACGACGACATACCAATGTCAAATTCTTCGAAGCTAGACAAAGATGAAGGAGGAAAGAAAGTCGACCAAAAACTATACAGGAGTATCATTGGTTCACTTCTTTATCTTACTGCATCAAGACCTGACATATTGTTTAGTGTTTGCATTTGTGCTTGGTTTCAATCAGATCCTAAAGAATCTCATCTAAGTGCAGCAAAACGTATCATTAAATATGTTGCAACTACTGCTAAGCTTGGTCTATGGTATCCCAAGGAAGGAGACTTTACCCTTCTTGGATATTCAGACGTAGATCTTGCAGGTTGCAGAGTTGATAGAAAGAGCACATCCAGCACTTGTCAATTACTTGGTAACAGGGCAGTATCCTGGTTTTCAAGGAAGCAAAGTATCGTCGCTCTATCAACAGCTGAAGCAGAATATGTAGCTCTTGGAAGCTGTTGTTCTCAAATACTTTGGATAAAACAACAACTACGAGACTTTGGTATCGAAGACTCATGCACCGAGATCAAATGCAACAACACCAGTGCAATCAATCTCACAAAGAATCCAATTCTTCATTCAAGAGCAAAGCACATAGAGATTCGACATCATTTTATTAGAGATCATGTTCAAAATGGAGAAGTCTTGATACAGTTTATCGACTCAAAGAATCAACTGTCAGACATATTCACAAAGCCGCTTGAGAAAGGTTCATTTGAGTCTATTCGTTCAAGACTCAACATTTTATCTCTTGAAGACACAGTGAAGCTCAGACTCAAGAACTAAATCAAAAGAATCGGACTCAAAAGTTCAGACTTAGAAGACCAAAGGTTACGACTGTAAGTTATTTCAATTATGGTACTTTTAATTGTTTAACCTGACATCTCGAAAAGGTAAGACCGCTTGTTAATCTCTAATTGATATTAAAAAGGCAATTATCTTTTTCAAAAAGATGGTTATCAATTTTAAAAAGGCAGTTATTTTTTAAAATGCATTTTTATTTTTCCTTTTCGTGACGTTTCAAATACCCCGATTCGATTGTCTTATATACGGTTCTTCTTCCTCTTTATTTTTACCTAAAAACCCTACAACACAAATCTTCACTCTCTGAAACTTTCTTTCGAAGTTTAACTCTTAAAGCTCTCACCTTTCTCACGATTCGAGTGTGAAAATCCTCTCAAAGACAGTGACAATGTCGCATCAAAGAAAGTCATCGAGAATAGCAAGCAGGGGACCACAAGGATTGCGTGAGGGGCCTACATACTTCGATCTAATCAAAGAAGGAGACTCTCCAAGTGGACAGGTGTGTCAACATTCTCAACCGCGCACTTCCTCTCCTGCTAGATCACATGATCGTGACCCTCAACAAGCAGAGGAAACCAACATCGAGGATATAGAACCAGTAAGATCTCTTAAGCCCGCATTCACTTATAGGCTTTACTCTGCTCTGAAAGAAGGGGGTTCTGCAATGATGTTTATCGATGAGTTTCTAAAAGAAAAAGTATATAAGAATGAGACTCACTTTTTAAGTGTGATGGAACGTTCTGGAGTGGTTCCTGTTGGAACAGCGGCAAAGACTTTCGCTAATTTTCCGAGTGATCCACGTTTTGGAAGTATGAATCAGCCTGAAGGGAAAGACGGCGATGAAAAAATGTTTGTGCATTTTAAGCCAAGACTAGGTGTGGCTGTAAATCTTCGAGGAAAGAGGGAGGAATTATTTCGATCAAAGGATCATAAAAAGGTTTATTCCAAGTTGCTGAAGCGTGGGGTTATGAATCCAAGAACTATGGATTTTGATTTCCTTGATCTCGTTAAATATCAATCTGAGAGAGAGTTTGAGAAACTTCAACTTGATCAATTAAATGCTGAGATAGAGCTGCTCATTACGGAACCGCGCATATTTCTATTCGAATCTTAGTTTTCTTGATGCGAATAGTTTTCATTCGGTGTGAGATAAGGAGTATGTGGTTGATGTGGATATTCTTGCTGACGTAATTGGTGTGGAAAGAGGAGCTTTCCAATCTATTTCTGTGTCCGTTAGCCATGCAACCTTGGAGCTTGCTAAAGATAGAATTGCGGAAGGGCGACTCTCTTATCTGAGGATGAGTGCATTAAACATACTGATTCATAAGATTGTGATCAACTGTCTCAGACCCAAGTCAACATCAAAGACAGATGTCTCAAACTCTGAAGCAAAATTGATGTACGCTATCAAGATCGGTCATAAGTTTTCCTTGCCTCACACTATAATGTTTCACATGTATAGGTCCATGGCAAAGGACAAGGGCAAACTTCCTTATTATGCTCTCATCTCTCGTTTATTCATACATCTGAATATTCAGCCTCCCAAGATTCTGTGTGTGAGAACCATTGATCAAATGGTAATAGGGCTGAAAATGATTACAAAAATGCGTCTGAAAGAACTCAACAAGAAGCTAGAGCGATTCAAGGAGAAAACCCCTGTCAAATCTAGACAAGAATCTGCTGCTGCGAAGAGAAAAGGAAAAGATCCCATGAGGGTCCTACCAAAGAAGGAGAGCAA